>JANVCF010188856.1:0-10066 GCA_025388745.1 Hydrozoanthus gracilis
TTTAAATACATTAAACATAGGCCAAAATTAAAGCATTATTTAAGTATGTGCTACATAAAATAACTGGCTGAAAATCTGGATTTCGGAAGAAGAAATAGTGTTCCTTTCAAAACTTTAAAAGGATTTTTTAGGAAATGATTTAGCGCGAAGAAATCAGATTTCGTAGGTGGACAAAATGCGCCATTTTTGGCGGTGCCGAGCAACCCTCTTAACTAATTCGATATGTACTAAAAGGAGCAAAACTTGAATTGTTTCTTGCTGTACATTCAACATAAGACAAAATTAGGATGAAATGACCCTCTCTTTTATGTTACAGGATCAAAATTAAAGGTTTTCAGGTCCTGTTTGAAGCAGATTTTTCGTGTTGCTAATTTATGCAACACGCGTTCAACTTCAGTGATTTGTTTCTCATATAGGCCTAACTACCATGAGAATATGAGTCGAATTGATTTTTTCGACTGATGCCACTTTTTTTGTTAATGTCTGGTAAATAGTGACATCTACTCTTAATATTTACTTACAATGCACGTTCAAGCTAGTGGTGTTGTAAAGTGGGGTACAGCCAATCCTGTTGCATCCTTTGCAAGAATAATTTCCACTCTGGCTTCTCTTAATATCAATCAGCTCCAGTGTTCCACTTTCTCCTCCACTGATATCGGTCCCGTTGTGCTGCCACTTGTACCAGTACACATCTGGGTTACCACCAGAAGCTTCACAATGAAGAGTTGTGTTATACGTCTCGCTTACTATGGCACTTGGATAAGGAGAAATGCTTGCACTGCTTGGTTTATCTACGAGATGGATTTGTAAACATCAAGTTCTAAAGTTTTCGTTACTAAGACAGAGCTACAAAAAATAGTAAAAAAAGACTTCAAAAAGTGATTAACAACTGACCAGTTTATTCGCACAGAACAAGTTATATTTAGGAGTCAAACCAAGTAGCCAGTGAAGAACGCGTAGCAATAAGAGGATCCATTATACCGTTAAGAACCCAAACTAATTGGAGGCAGACCAGTCGGATATTAACAAGCGTGGTGGACTTGACTCTGGGGTCACAAAAGCCAAATCCACTCAGTGGTCAGAATGGGATTTGAAAGCACGGATCCATATACACATTGAGCAACTTAACCACTGGGCAACACTGCCTCCTTCCAATAATAAGGACCTTTTATTCTAGAATATCAGACTTTGTCAACCGTTGATTTTTTCATGATTACTTATTTTCTAAGTAAATAATGCGAATTCTGCTTAGCCTCCGTTTCAAAATTCTTAGAGGGACTGAAGTTGAAAGCAGGAGGAACTCTCTATAGGTTAAAGTTTTTGCAATATTGTGACACAACAACCTCATTGAAGTGGGGAAGGGTTCATTTTCGTAGAAGAAATCTGCACTTGCTTTCTGAATAAAAAAGGTTACACATACAGTAGTGATTCTCTGCTCTTATATGCGGGTTGTTTTGCTTTGGTACACTCATTGCGTGCAGTACTTAAAGGAAATACTGAGGCAGCGTGGGTAATGGCTAGGTATTTGTATCCGAATGCAGTTGTTCCGCATTCGTATCTCATTCTAACCACTGATCGGATTTATCTTCAGTGGCAGCAGATTAAAACCAAAAATGCTTATCGACCATCCAACCGGTATCCCTCAAACAAATCATTACTTCAATATAAGCAGTGAAGCACATACGTGCTAAAGATATGGAGACAGCAAGTAAAATGACACAGGGCCTACTACGGGTCAGAAGGAATTAAGGCCTGTGCTGGACCCTAAGAATACAGCAGTTCAGCTCGAAATCTTAGAACCGTGAACAGCCTTTTCGGCCGTTTTGGGCCTTGACAGCACGGTATAGCTAATGAACAGGCTCGAATTCCCTTTTCTAACAGTGCTAGTTTTTCATCACTTTCCAAGTCCTACAAGAATAAAGCTTACAATTTTGTTTATTACTTTCAGTATCATTATTCAAGTTCTTTCTTTTAGTACACTAAGCTAAGACTTTGAAACTGAAAAAAACTTTTCATTATTCCAAAATTTCAAATAGAATACAAACTTATCTCGAAATACTAGTTTACAACGTCATATAACAATGGCCAGCAAGCCAAGCTCATGCTTTGTCGCAGTCTTCCTAATGCTAGATGCGCGAACGAGTAACAGGACTTAGCAACTTTAAAATAAACAAAACCCTGAAAACTTGAGATTTTTCCGGACACGAACATACATCGTTACTGTGACAAACGGTTTAACTTACATTGTACAATAAGAGAAGCGGTTGCTTTAGCGTATCCAGCTTTGTTATGCGCTAGACAGGTATACGTTCCACTTTGGTTTCTTTTAACATAAGTCAACTGCAGTGTTCCATTCTCTCCTCCACTGATATCGATCCCGTTGTGCTGCCACTTGTACCAGTACACAGCTGGGTTACCACCAGAAGCCTCGCACTGAAGAGTTGTGCTGCCAGTCTCGTTAATTGTAATGTTCTGGTACGATAGGCGCGCTATAGATGGTGCATCTAAATTTAAAGAAACAAACATAAATGATAAATAGCTTGACATTTTTTGTCGACAACTGCAAACTATTTCCAAAGAGGGTTTTTAAGAAATTTTAATTAGTAACTTCTTTGAAACTAATTTCGTTAGAAATATAAGTGACAAAAAGCACGACGTTTTGACCCCTTAGAGTAAAGTGAAGTAAAATATACATGTAAATTTGAAGCTGTATCGGGCAGCTAAAATATGTTAAAATTCTTAACAATGAAACAATAAGAGCTATAATCTAAATACGTTCTAAGTTTAGAACAATAAAACAATGACGACACTTTAAAAGATACAAACAGAGGTTAAAATTCAATAAGAACGACAACATAATGGCGCTGTTTGTTGAAGTACGGTTTGAGTTCATAAACAATAAAATCCAGTTTGCTTTGCCATCTTTTTTTCAAAATTCTAAAATGTTCACAAATGTTTTCTGTCTTAGTTCCATGACCTTTGATTTGCCTGCCGAATCTTAGCTACATTTTCAGTGGTTGGGATCACAGTCATACTAGGAGCAAAATCTAATTGTATTTACCTAATATAAATATGTGAGTAGTCGTTAAAACTTAAGAGTACGTTTTTAAAAGCAGGTGTGCTTGATTAGAGCGCAACTAATAGTGCGATAGAGACCTTAAATCAATAGTAAACAAAACGATGGATTGATTCTCCCTGGCTGGTTTTTGTGTGAACTACCCTTCTGCTTTGTCCACAGCCAGTAACACCACATTGCACGAACTGCCTCCCGTAGCACAAATACTTCACATGCAGTGTCAGACAGCATGTTATCACCAAAATGCGGTGTGAAAAAATGGTTAGGTTCCGCTAATTAAGATCTCTTGGACACTCTACAGACCCCTTAACTCGACCCATCTGTAACGCAGACGTTCATTTTGAAACTATAGAAATCGAAACGACAGCGCAAACTTTATGTGCTACAGAAAGACACGACAAACAGCGAAAAATCAACAGCAGCAAAAACGAAGTACAAAGCAAGGCTCAACAGCGAAAACTGTAAAACAACTTCTTGTTGACGGACCAACAAGAGCACTGAAATAGGAAATCGAGCAATCAGTGGTTGACAGAAAGTGCAGAGACATATCCACATAATTAACAGTTTCATCTTTAGAAAACGGCTAACAATGTGGCTGCCTACATGATAGTTTATATGTTTCTTACATTGTACAGTCAAGTAAGTTGTATTTTCTGAACAGCCAACTATGTTGCACCCAAAACAAGAATAGTTCCCACTCTGGCTTCTCTTAACTTCAGTCAGTTGAAGTTTTCCATTTTCTCCTCCACTGATATCGATCCCGTTTTGCTGCCACTTGTACCAGTACACAGCTGGGTTACCACCAGAAGCCTCGCACTGAAGAGTTGTGTTACTAGTCTCGTTTACTGTATCGTTTTGGTGCGAGAAACTAACTGCAGATGGTGAATCTGGAACAAATAAAACATAAAACGAGTATGCTTCATGCTCTGAAATATCCCTTCCTCGATTATCGTTTTTCAACAAAAAATTGATTGAACCTTTAAAGTATTTGTTTTCTAACAGTTTCAATCGCTGGCCTTGATCCATGTTTTGGAGGATTGATTCGCCAACACAAATACAAACTACAAAAATACAATGTTGAATAAAAGTCATGTGACTTCCTATTATAATTTTGCTTTTGGTTACGAGTTAGACGAACCTACAGCAAAACATATTTCACAACTTACAAGTTCCTTTCAAAGAATTTTTCTCAAATGGGGAACTGTTTCGATTGACAAATGGATAATAAAATGTAGGAAGATTTTTAAAAAAACTAATTCAGTTAACTCCAGACTATTTCATTTTCGACGCATTCGCACAAGGATGTAGCTTTTTGTCATCGGCGGGAGTCAAAACTGCGCCTCCCTGGTTGCTAATCGGGAATTTATGCCAATCACTACACCATCAGGGATCAATGCATTAGCAGCGCTTCTAACAACAGAGGTGAGAAGACTTGGCTCGTGCGGATTCTTGGCCAAAAGGTAAAATGCGTATTGATTTTGTTTTAAAGTCGTTTCAAGGAATTTCCATTTTCATAAAATGCGTTTATATGTACTAAACCTCTAAATTTTATAATTTGAATGCAAAATGATTGGGCAGGTTCACACACTTCTAAAAAAATATTCTAAACAGGCACTTCAATAATTGTGTCAATATTTAACATATCTTATATATTCACTTACAGTGCACAACCAAGCTAGTGGTGTTACGTGTACAGCCAACTTTGTTACATCCTTTGCAAGAATAGCTTCCCCCTTGGCTTCTCTGAACATCAGTCAGTTGAAGTGTTCCATTTTCTCCTCCACTGATATCGATCCCGTTGTGCTGCCATTTGTACCAGTACACATCTGGGTTACCACCAGAGGCCTCACACTGAAGAGTTGTGCTGCCAATCTCGTTTACTGTGGCACTTGGATGAGGTGAAATACTTGCACTGCTTGTTTTGTCTGTCACATAAATTTGAAAACAAATTTTGATTTATGTACAACTCTTTCTAATACAATTTTAGAGTTTTAATGCGTTTTTGTTTCTAAAAGCTACAGAAAAATAGTCTAAAGATTTTAGAAAGTGATTAACAACAGGCTGCAGTTTATTAGTACAGAAATCATGCAGACCTTTACTGTAGTTTATCAAGTTTTGTTAACCGATGATTTATTCATTAATACCAATTTCCCAAAAATCTGTGAGTTTTTCTACGCTTTCCTTCTAGAATTCTTAAAATGGCTTGAAAGTTGGAGCATTGCTCCATCTTAGTTTAAGGTGTTTCCCAAGTGGTGATGTAAAGAGCTTGATGAAAAGGGGAAAGGTTGGTTTTCGTCAAAAAAACATACATTATAGTTCTCAGAATAAGCAAAAAACTTGCTGCTAAAGAAAATAATTTGAATAAAACTCCATGTTCGTACTTTCTAATTTTGTCTCAAAAAAGAAAAACGACTTGGACACACACGTGCCCCGGACTCAGTGTGGGTAATGGTTAGAATGTTGAATACGTATGCAGTCGTTCCTTGTTGATATCTCACTGCAACCACTGATAAGAATTGTCTTCATTGACCGCAGACTAAAACCTACTATGCTTTGTAGCAACTGTAACTTTAATAGCCCACTAGAATCCCACGAACAAAGCGGAACTTTAAAGTTTTTTATTCAAGTTTTTCCCTATGCTTAATCAAACAAAAAACGCCGAGACTGAAGAAATCTTCCATTCAATTGAAAATTTCAAACGGAAAAAACAACACTTATCTCGACACGACTGACAGGTTCGTGAACAAATATCATGCCAGCCAACTAACTTCATACTTGTTCAAGAGCAAATAACTAAGAGAACTTTGGAACTTTAAAAGAAACAAAAAACTGATAATTTGAGACTTTCCCGGACACGAAAAAACATCGTTACTGTGGCATACGCTTTAGCTTACATTGTACAATAAGAGAAGCGTTTGCTTTAGCGTATCCAACTTTGTTGTGCGCTAGACAGGTATACGTTCCTTGCTGGTTTCTCTTAACATCAGTTAGCTGGAGAATCCCATTTTCTCCTCCGCTGATATCGATCCCGTTGTGCTGCCACTTGTACCAGTACACAGCTGGGTTACCACCAGAAGCCTCACACTGAAGAGTTGTATTACCAGTCTCGTTAACTGTAATGCTCTGGTACGATAAGAGCGCTACAGATGGTGCGTCTAAATTCAAAGAAACAACAAACGTAAAAAATTAGTATTAATCTTCTTTTGTCAGCAGTTACAGACTTTTCCATTGATAATGAATTCTGAAAATCGTATCTTAGGACTTGGTATTCATAAAAGTTAAAATAGTACAACTCTTTAAAACAGTCTAGATAGTTAGAGACCTTTAGCCCAATAAAATCAAACGGAGGATAGATTCTCGCTTGCAGGTTTTCGTGGTAACTATCTTACTGTTTGAACATATGGCAAGAACTTTCACACTGCTGAGAGTTACTGCCTCTCGCAGCAGACGCTGTACATAGTTCACAGTGTTAAAAAGCGTGTTATCAAAGAAGTCAAGGGAGCGTGCAAAAAGGTCTTGTTAGTCCCTACTAATTAAAGTTTCTTGATAGATGTTTGATCCGCTTAGGGCATGTATTGACCTCTTTGACACATCTGCAACATAAACTTCTCTCCTAGGAATTACCACGTGGGACGGAACAACAAAGAAAATAACCTGTGCACTGGACAGACACGATAACCAGGGGCATAAAAGAGACATTGAAAAAAAGCAAAGAATAGGCTCACGAGAAAACTATGAAAGTAGTTTTTTTGTTGGCGCTATGTAAGACGCACCAACGAGGGCCTTCAAAAGTGAGTAATTAATCATTGACATATTCACAAACTCAACAATTTCATCGGTAAACAGCAAAAGCTACGACTAACTAAAAAAAAGCGGCTAACGATGTTGGTTCCTACAACATAGTTCAAATTTTTCTTACATTGTACAGCCAAGTAAGTCGTGTTTCGTGAACAGCCAGCTATGTTGCACCCAAAGCAAGAGTAGTTCCCACTCTGGTTTCTCTTAACATCAATCAGCTCCAGTGTTCCATTCTCTCCTCGACTGATATCGATCCCGTTGTGCTGCCACTTGTACCAGTACACAGCTAGGTTACCACCAGAAGCTTCACACTGAAGAGTTGCGTTACTAGTCTCGTTTACTGTGTCACTTGGATGAGGAGAAATGCGTGCACTGCTGGGTTTGTCTGTGAAATAATTGTCAAAAGTCTTTTTAGCCTCTAATACAACAACAAACGAAAAAACAAAGTGTATAATTTGCAGTTTTAGTGTTTCAGCATGTGTCCAATTCGCTGTATCAATCACTTGCATAAGGATAAATGTAAGTATAGGGCCAAAACAACCATTTACACGACACAACAGGTCACAGTGTTGTTAGGAAACTGCTAAAGGGTTGCTTTTCTAACAAAAAAAACAATATCAGGAAAAGTAATCTTCGAACTCAAGATACCACTTTAGAAAAAAGCATAGAATTGAATTTAATCAAAGAAACAAAACTGCTCTGACAGTTTGAGCGGTTGTTCTTATTATGGTAAAAGATCTTGGGTTTTACTTAATGGCTGGTGACAAAAAAAACTCCGAAATTTAGCAGTTTTTCACTTGTTACTGGCTAACGACATAACACATCCGAGTCGAATAAAACACATCGTCGTTGTCATAACAAAACAAATAAGTTTAGAAAAAAACCCAATTTTTAAAGTCCCTATCAAGCTTAATTTTTTACTTTCTGGATTAAAAGTGTTGTCATCTGTGAAATCAAAATTCGAATAACATAAGAAAATTCCCACGTCTAAGTATGCTTTTTAATAAAAAAAAAAGATTGGAATGTAAATTTTGACCGAGCAGGCCACGGACTGGTAACCTGTGACGTAGCAGCAGTGAGTTATGTCGTTTTTGCTTAAAAAGTTTCATTTCTCTTAAAAATTGTCATGAAATGTTTATTTCAAACAATTTCCAGGAGAATAATTCGTTTATTAAAGTTATAACAATGTGATTGTTGTAACCAGAATTGAGTTTTTTGAGATTAGCTTTACGCCTCATGCTACGTCATCATTACACGCTTCAAGTGTAAAAAATGTAACAGGAATGGCGAGAAAAGGTTTTATTTTCAAAAGTAACTATTATTAAAGGGTTCTACTTTCCCTCTGGAACTTAAAAAAATAACCTTGATAGGGACTTTAAACACTGAAGTAACTCACATTTATAGCTGTTTTCACAAGCTATTTAAGACACAAAAAAGGGTTTAACTTTTCAGAATTTAATTGCTTGTATGTCTTGCACTTACCTTTTAGGTATTTCAAGTGATCTGCAGTACATAATCGTGGAAACGTGTATTTTGCATTAAATTCTCCAATTATACTCTTAGTCCATTTTTATGTATACTTAAATGGGCAAATCAAAACGATGTTGCATGTTATGGATACAAATAAATGCCGTGCAAGAATAATGAAACGGTAAGCTGGTTATTGATGTTTTGAATCATACCTTTGTGACAAGAGTTTTTTTTTCAAAGAATGTATTTTTTTGCAGTATGAAATGTACACTGAAAGAAATTTATCAGACGATCTACCCTCTCTTGTGTACAGAGTTTCAAAACCAGTTCGAGACCCTCTCCTGTTCCATAATATTACTAATTCAGCGTATTTTGCTTTCATGCTTTCAAACTTCCTCCAACATCATGCGTTTACCAATAAAGCTAGCCTCTTATTCTTCTAGTAAGACGCGCAGATCTATCAAGAAAGTAGGGTAGAAAATAAGCAAAATAAAAGAAGTCTCAGGGCTCTGGTCTCCCCTAAATGAAATCAAGAAATTTGAAACGTAAAGAGAGAGACGTAAATCTCAACATTCGGCAAAAATAAGAATAACATTTTTATTGTGATGATGCTTAATAAAAATAGTGGTTACAAAGCATGCAATTTCTTACAAAAGAATATTGTAACTTTTCAGCTCTTTATAAAACAACATTTCAATACAACACTCCCCTTGCAGGTTATTTGAGGACACGTTTTGTGCTTGGGCCTTAGAAAACACTTAACGTTTCCGCTTTCTGCCAATATTTCTTGTTTCAAAAATGGATGAAATTTTGGCTTGATAAAATAATGGTGGAGATGCGTTTTAATGATTGACTGAAAGACTGTAACTTTAACACATAGTAACCGAATAAAACCACGTCAAAGACGATAAAAAAGCAAGCAAGTTGAGCCTAAAAACGAAAATGAAAGCCTTTAGAGAACCAAAAAAAAACAAGTTCAAATGAAGAAAAAATGCAAACTGAAAGGTCCAACTATTAAATTGTAATCCAGCACAGCAGATTTGTTTAACACCACAAAAACATAACATGACACGTGTACGACAAACAGCAACAAACTAGAGGCTATAGTCAACATTGGTATACCAGTAGAAACAAAGTAAAAAAATATCATTAACACTCCGATTTACCTATTTAAAAGCTTTCAACTTGATCCAACCACATCCGTCAAAGTAGAACCTTCCGTTGGAAAAGCTTCCAATGAGGACAAGTAAACATGAAACGGTATCAGTCAGTAAAGAAGGCACAAAATGCGCATGGAGAAACAGATTGATATAAGGGTTGATGGACGTATTGACAGAATTGAATAAATGGGATTTGTTCGGCTGTATAGTCGGGTTGCTTTGGTAGATGGATGAGTGGATTGGTACAGTAAATGTATTAGAGGTGCGATTACCATTAGATTGGTGGATGAGTTGCTGGAAGGCTGAGTGAGATTTTAGATTGATTGATGGAATTGGATAGTGATTAATGGGTTGGTATGTTAGTGAGTGGTAGCTAAACATATGTGGGTTATTATATGGATCGGTGCGTTGGGAAATGGATGAGCAAAGTGGTTGCCTTAACGATATCAACGTCTAATATTCAACACAGTCCTCCCTTCCCCAAACCCTTTTCACAAGCACACACTTTTTGGGAGTTTCTTGGTGAAATGTTATTTTACACGAGTACGAGTCAGAAGAAATA
>JANVCF010188878.1:0-10064 GCA_025388745.1 Hydrozoanthus gracilis
ATTGTTTTGAATTCTTCCCTTAGTGTGATTTTATTAAGCCGTCGACTTGGTCAAGCTAGAGGAACTAAATATGCCCCTGGAAACGACATTCCTGTTTTTTTTTTCAGTGACTTCCGTTCGTGCATGTTATGCTCGCTACAAACCAATCACAATTAAACAACTTCCCCAAAGAACTTGGAGGTGAACACGTACAGATCAGCTGCAGTTCCCTTCAGCTACTTCATTATTTTAAGAAAAATCCTGACTGACAGTTCCAAAAACAAAAGAGTTTTATTTAAGTCTTTCACTCCAAATTCATATATATTTCGACTTGGTTATAAAACCACAATAATATTCAACACACATGGTTGGAACAATTATGTAATGTAATGTAATGTACAATCGAAGCTATTGTTTAGCAGTTTTTCTCCTTTAATCCGCCATTGCTTCAAGCATACGCTGCACACTTCTACTTGCCCTAACAATTCGTTTTCCATTGGTAGCGGAAGCAAAAAAAAGTTACTGGCGAAGGGAAACAGTGCAGAAAATGTAATATTTCGTTATAAAATCTGAGATTCTTGTTCAAAAATTGTTGTTGTTAGCAAGAAATTAAAGGGTGTGGGTCGGGGGCTCCCCCGGTTCCGCAGCCCGTGCCTCTGGCTAAGTTTTATTTTCGGTTTAAACCACACTCAGCTATTAGAACAATTCAAAAACAATTCGAGGTCAAGTTGTCAATCATTTCTTCTCTCAGTTCTTTTCGTCTTTTCATTGAATCTTCGTTTATGTAGATCCTTGTACCTTCCAGGCGACGTGCGGACTTCAGTGTCAAGCTCTTGTCTTTTTACTTCAATAGCTTGGCAACAATTTGCCTGGGCTTTCCACTTCTCTTTCTACGTGTCCTATGAGCTCTTTCAATCTCAATAGTTGACGGGTCAATGCTAAGTTGGTCCTCAAGGACAGCTCGCGCCTTTTTTGCTTCACATTGGTCCTATGACTCATTAGACTCGGGGGATGAAGCGGAATATTTCAAACCAGAATATTCATATTCATTTTGGAACATTTTCCAAATATTCATACTCCAGAGGAAAATATTCTCCAATTTTTATATTCTTTGGTCAGGCTGGCCTAATATTCGTATTCCGAGGTCAAAATAGTCAAATATTTATATTCCGAGGTCAAAAATATGCGAATAATCATATTCAAAGGCCAATAATATGCGATATCCATATTCCAATATTCCCCTTCATTCCCCAATTGTTATGTATGTTATTTCTTGTATTTTGATTCTCTAGATAGTCTTCCTTATCTACAGCGTCTCCTAGTTCCTCCTCCAGTTACTACAAGATTGCCCTGCGTGAATAAACAAAGTACAGTGGTGAATTTATAATAGAGGCCTTAAGCACAAGCCGTCCGTGCCAACCAGAAATCGATTACCAATAGTTGATGCGTTCGTTGCACACGCCATGCGGCCGTGGTTATTGTCACGGAGGTAAAAAGCGTCTTCCGTGACGATCACCACGGCCGCATGACGTGTGCAAATACGCGTCAACTACTGATTTCCGATTTCCGGTTCGCCTCCGTGGTGACACGGACGGCTCGTGCTTAAGGTCTCTATTATTTTGTTTAGCGCGCGCCTTTTCATGACTTTACAATAAGCAGTTTACCCCCAGCGGACCGGAAGTGCGCTTCTGGCAGCCGCTTCAAAGCGGTCCATGTTTGCTGGTACCCGTTTGCCAGGTTGGAAAGCTGAGTGGCCTTTAGTGGGAAAGAAGGTCGCCCAAATATTCAGCCCTCGACTAGGCCGGGGATTGAGCCGGGGGACCTCAGGATTGGGAGGCAGAGATCTTACCACTGCGCCAACCGAACAGTCAAGGGATTTACAAAAACATTTCAATTTGCTTTGTTTTATTTGGAGAAGGTTTAGAAGCGGATTTCAGTATGGCGTCAATGTTCCCAACTGACTCAATAACATAAATCAAACTTCAACATTGAGACAAAATGAGTCCAAAATTCGATAGAGTATTGTAAGCGGTGTATCGTCATAGAATGTTTTAGCTCGATACACAGAGTACTTGGAGAGAAACGCGGCTTCCACGTTGTTAGATTATCACAAAGATTGTCAGGCTGGAGGCTCAGTTCTCCGAAAGTATCCAATGTATCTGGAAAAAACTTTAACTGATTGCTAACTGTACATACGTACATACTTTATTTCCACATCCCATAAGGGCTTTTCATTGGAAATGTTACAAGAACAAATACGACCACAGGTTTTAACTGTGGTCGTATTTGTTCTTAAGGTTTCTTAAAAGAATCCCAACTGATTGGAGGCAGACCAGTTGGCTATTTACAAGCGTGGTGGACTTGACTCTGGGATCACCGAAGCCAAATCCTGTCAGTGGTAAGAATGGGATTTGAACCCGGGAAAACCGCATGCAAATCCGGCACCCTAACCACTGAGCCACGCTGCACTACACTCTATCGAAATTTCCACTTATTTTGTTTGAATGTTGAAGTCGGATTTGTCCTTTATTATGTAAACAATGAAACCCGCCTATAATGTGAATCAGTTTATCATAGCGTATCGAGTCGAAAAAGTTGTTTAGAAAATTGAGAGGCCTTTTGTAGGTGCTCGTTCGTGCGTATGGTGAAATGTCGGCATTTTTCTCTCCAGCATCGCAAGCATATCACATTACACCCTGCACACGAGACCGATCCATAAACAACACGCGAACGAAACCCACGGGGGGTGCGGTGGTTCCAACTCAGCAGCCATGTGCCTGGCTAAACGACACGAAAACCACTTTTACTTGAATATCTTTACAATTATACTTCACAACGCAAAGAATGCGCTTTTGTATTTCTCTGGAGAAGAAACCTTTGAAGGGTGTTTGAGATAGGTGGGTTGTGACATCGTCGTGCCAGTCAGAATTTGGAGTAGGAGGATAAACAGATTTGAGAGCCTACTGACGATTTTTGTTCATTATTGTTGATGGGATTTAAGTTTCTTTTGAGGAAATAAGATGAGTCTTTTAAGATACTTGTGCAATCCCCGCCAGGTATTGTCAATCTTGAATGTACTGACGACAAGGCTAGGTTCTTGTTACAGCTAATTTACATGCAGGAGTAGAGTGAAACTGAAAAAAAATAAACGCGCTAACATGCCATTGTAAGTATTCTTAGGCCCCGCCCACACGTATCTGGATATTTTTGAATCCGCAACTTTTTCTTTCCAGATACGAAAATATCCGCGTCCACACATGCTCGACGTATTCGAGTTCACTCCAGATTCACTCTAGTACCCAGGACAACTCTTTAAATATTGGTCCGAAGCATGCGCCGGGCCATTTAGCAGCCGCGGGACGTCACTGTATCAGAAATTATTCGATTTCGACCGTCCACAATTGTCCGAAGTGTTAACGGATTCAAAAATTTCAACTCAGGAGAGTGGGTGCAAAAATATCCGGATTTGCTCGCGAATTAGCCGGATGCGTGTGGACGACAGCCGTATCCGGAAAGAAAATGTTGCGAATTCAAAAATATCGAGATACGTGTGGACGAGGTCTTAGAATAGGTGATGTTAGCAATTATATTTTTGGGGGATTGAATTTTCTAGTATAAATAGTAGAAGTGCATTATTGGCCTGGCCCATTTGCACATGCACGGAAACGTTTAGAATTTTTTGCGGCTATATTCATTTGAACAGCTTGGGAATATGTTTATCTGAATATTTTGCAACTCGTTCTTCTATATGTAATTTCAAGCAAATTTCAACAGTTTAAACAAAAAACAAAAAGGCCGGCTTTTTGCACATTCAGTATTTCAGTCAAGGCCTTTTGCAAGTTTCTTAGTCAGTGTTGGAGTTTCTGTTAGTTCTCTATATAACCGCTAAAAAGAAAAAGACTTAAAGTTTTTATCATATCATATTAAAGTACATACAAGACACAAGTAGCAACTTTAAAATTTTTGATAACTTTTGAGCAATTTTTTAGCGTTTTAAGAGTTAAAGCGGAACAGTCCTATATAAGACAATGTTAAGCCGTATTAATGCCTCTCAACAAATATCTATTTATTAGGCAAGGAGCTTGAGAGATTTTTAGACAAGACAGATTCAACGCTATCAATCAAGTTATCTCGTCACGAAAAGAAGAAAAACGAACAAAGACGCGAGGCAGAGACAACACGTGTTCCTCAGACGTTTCACAGCTCGATAAGTTTAAAGATTAGAACGATATCATTAAAAAATATTCGTTTAGAATAATAAAACCTGTAGTATAGGTTTTATTATTCTAAACACAAATCTACATGGTTCCGCGGTGCGTCAAACGCACAATCAGTGTTTATAATCTAGACTTTTGTTGTGACTATAGCATTAGGGTATGATTTCAAAGCTTGGAATTACAAAAATACCAGAAACCACGTATCAAGAAAAACATAATTATGTGTTTCTTTTTTAAGCGTGTAATTGCGTATTATGCTCTTTACGTTCTCTAAAATCGATATTTTCCGGCTTATTTGTAGTTTTTAAAACTAGTTTCAATCTTGAAAGAATAACGCGTCTATAACAACAATCATTTATGTTGCCATTGAAAAACTTTGTGATTTTTTTTTTTTGCCTTGGCTGCCAAAAGTCGAACGATAACTACATTGTAATCAGTTTCCATTCAAACTTTTCGATTGTTCGTCCTATTTGTTCTTCGACATGGTTTTGACTGTTGGTATTCAATTGTAAATATGCTCTTATAACACTTTTCTCTTTCTTATTGAAATCTTAACTGATAGAAAGATATCGGTATACATTGTGTGCTTTTGCGGCGGCGAAGTTATAGGGAAGAAGGTACCGACTGAGTGAATAAACGTGGCTTGATGTTTCAGAAAACCGGCTGGTCGAAATAGCTTTTCATCCAACTTTCAAGCCGAATTACTAAATAACCTTCAAATACTGAAGAACAGATTCAAAAGGAACCTTGTACTAGTTTTCGAAGTTGTGTTGTTGTCTTGTCAATAAAACAACTTGCTAGTCCAAAGTACATAGAAATTTAATCCTTTGTAGCTAACTACACATCTCCTTTTTCAATTTTCTGAAAGGTTTTTGTTAAATGTAAAGCTTAGTCTTGTTCCCCGTCTTGCAATGGGCATCAAACTCGCAGTTCTAATATTTCTTTTTCTTAAAATGTCAGACAACACCAAGCATGAAATCTTTAGAACGATGAACTTATTTTTAAGTAAACAGCCAATAACACGTAAGGTTTTAACAGTTTACACGGAAAAACATTTATAATTCAAAATTAAATAGCTTAACAGTAAGGAAGGCGATAAGATCTCATTTACTTAAAAGGAGGGGTACTTGTAATTTAGATATTTGCTTTCAATATACAGGAATGAAAATAGTTCAAATTAACTGCAAAATATCGGAAAATTTCATATGGATTTTAAAGTCACAATTTTGATAGCTTTTGAACTGTTTTCACAAGTTCTAATTTCAGGGCCGTTACAAGCGGTTGAAAAAACAATTTGTATTCGTTGTTTATAGTATGCGTAAATGGCCTCTAAACAGACCACAATTGCGAATATTTAACCCTGTTTGGTAACGTTTTTGATTCTCGCACGACTGCTTAAAAAATCCCCAGACATAGCATGAACGTAAATCTTTGAAAATAATCAAAGACAAAGTTTGCCTCAAAAAAATCGTGAACGCACTCACTCAAATTCGATTCAGTTTACAGTAACGTTTTGCAATTTCACTTTATCGTCTATAAACTAGTTTACCCACTTTAACTTCTGTTAAACTATCTAGATTTTTTGCAAGGTCAGATAGTTCTAAGCTTATTTCTGTAAAAGGGCCATAGTTGTTTTATTACATAGACTAAAGTTGCTTAGCACCGTGAGTTGTCGGTTGCGGAATCTCGTTAGGTCTACAATAAATAAAATTACAATGCAAAAAGGCAGATGTTAACGTTGAATTCCTATAGTCTTAAGCGATTTGTGCTGTAATAATTAGCTTAGTTTTTATCACGTTCTCGACAAAATTTGGAAGATCCGCTCATTTTCCAAAGGAATGCCTCTAATCCTAGAGGGTTTCGACGTTTTGAAAATTTAGACGCTAAGCATAAGTTCTCAAACTGAGATATAGAATTGAAAAGTGGCTGAAAATGGCTTTCAATATAATTGTTCCATTGTTTCTGGAAAAAGCTCATTAAGAAAAGCGTGCGACGCACAATAGCTTCGATTGTACATTACATGTGCGTGTAGAATATGCTTTGTTCCAACCATGTGTGCTGAATATTATGGGATAGAGTGAACCGTGGGAACTTTTCATCTTACATTGGCACAAAAAATTAAGCCAATCAAAAAAGACGGGACCACCTGTCACCTTCAAAAGAATTTTCTGTAATGCAGGGTGATCGATTATTCATGTCAAAGCGGAATTAATATAAATCCAAACTATAGCAGGATTATTAACAATAGTCTGAAAATCTCTCCCGCCGTCACCGGCCGAAAATCTTAAAACAGCTTGTAAAGAGGTTACAGCACTAAAGCAAAATGACAATCGTCAATCAATGTAGAGATTAAGAAAAACAATAAAACGTCATGATGAAAACCCTTTTTCTTGTTATATTTTTTATCGCTGTCATATGATTTGTGGATGAGTTGGGTAAAAAATATACTGGTGCAAGATCAAACTCTATAAAATCGTTGTGTGGCACCTTTCGACTTTTTTCTTTGAGGTTACAATTCCATTTAAGAAGACGAGAAAACAATCAACAGTATCCTTGCTCATACCTTAGTTGGCAAGAGTTGTAAAACTGGTTCCCCTTCTTTGGCTCTTAAGTCAAATGTTTCTTGCTAAATTAGGCGGCAAACTATTTATATTCAGCAATTTCGGCTGGTTGCTAGGTAGGTGGATGAAGAATTGATAAGGACAAATAAAGACATGGGGCGCCCTGCATGTGACACCATTTCTATCCAATACTCATTACATAAGAACAAAAAGCGAATAACCTGTCCAAACTCGTTGAAGCGAGCTGACATGAATGATCTTTTTCATTTTGCTAAAAAGCAAAGGGCGTTACTAAACAAGAGTTCCACATTCACCTTACTTCATTGTCGATCCGCTTTGGCCAATTGAAACTCAAGGTCAGGGTTCTTTTCAATTTTAATCCTTTATTATAGTTGCCTTTAAGTTGGAGAGGTAGTGTAATAAAGCTTTGTAGTTTGTTAAAGCGAAAGACGACGTACATCTTACTGCAAAGCAAATCATAGGGGTAAGTAAAGTTTTAACCCCTCTTTACTTCGCAAGTTTCCCAACCGAAGTTTCTTCGTTAAAATTGCAAAAACATAATCTGATTTTACATGATTAACTAAAAAAAGGAGTTTAACTCCTAAATGCCATGCAAGACTTCATGAAGATGCTTAATTGATTCCCTTTTATTTTTGATTTTGAGTTATGCTTTACAATTGCTAACGATGGCGATTTTGCTGTGTTTTCTAACCAGGACTGAATGGTAAAACCAATGGACTACGTTCCGTGCGAATTCGGACGTATTCTTAAGCTTGAAAGTGAGAGCTCGGGGAGTAGTGATGCTTTTTCGATGGAGGAAAATGGTGCAACGCGTGCAAAATACCTTCAACCCGAGTTTCACATCCACGCCGAATGCACTCCAAGCACGAAGGAATGTGTCAAAAGGCCAAGCTTAGACTCTCGCATAAGACGATTGCGAGCGAACGATAGAGAAAGGCGTCGAATTCAATCTATAAATGGTGCAATGGAGGCTTTGCGAAAAGCTATTCCAGATACCCGCGAAAAGCGGAAAATTACAAAACTACAAATTTTGAGGCTTGCTCAAAGATATATACAAACTCTAACTGAAATCTTGAGAACTGATTCCCAAATGTCTCCGATGACAAGTGACAAGAGTCTCCTGGAGCTCCATGCCGCCCAACAGCAGTATTGCTGTAACTAGTGACCCCTAACAGCTTATAGATCTGTGCATTCGATCGCGAGGACAAAACAATGAGTGTTTCGTTTGCTCTCCAGCGCTTAGACAACCACTGTGAATGCGTCCGCCGAGCTGCATGAAGTAAAAGTGATAAACACAAAGACGCGACAACAACAAAAAAATGTCAGAGATAGCAAAACTTGACCGTTCAGAAAAAAACCATCAGCTTCTGAATCAGAAGTCGCTAGAGACTGACACTTCAACTTTATAACAAGACCACAACTTTTGTTTGTGCGTTAAATCCAGGTGTAAACTGAATGAATAGTTTTAAGATGAAGACTCAAGTTGAGTGTGTACTAAAAGAATAGAGTTGTTTAGAGTTCGCCTCTGAAAGACTAGAGTTAAACCCCCAAAACACCGTCAGTTTGACAAAAGTCATCAAATTAATCAACACATCGAAGACACATACTTTGCCCGTCATGATAAAATTCCTGTGTAAATATTGGGACATTAACGCTATTTGTTTTGTCATGGCTCGAAAAAAAAATCACAGTTTTTATCCATTTAGCTGAGGTTTTTGTGATAAAGAGAACGGCTAACCCAAATTCATAAAAAAGAGTAAGACTAAACGAAATAAAAGAAAGATAATTGATTTGACACAATAAACGAAGACTTTGTTTGTGGGTATCGATATATTGTTTTATGAAAACAAACCACGAGCAGGAGAGCACTTTTATAATTGTCTATATTGTTTTGTAAATTTAAGGACTAATTAAGGACCGTTTGTTAAATAAAAAGAAGTAGTTATAATTTTTTCTGTGGTCGGCAGTGCGTCAAACCACTTATATGAACATTCACTTAAACACAGCTTTCAGTGAAATCACATATCAAAGTTAACACTGACATAGAAATAGTTTTGGTTAGCCTACAGTGAAACGAAAATGTTAATCTTTGTTTTAATTGACAGATTGGCGACACGGTGGCGGTTGGCGTGTTTGACTCAAGCACTGCATGTGTTGTGTTTTTCTATGAAGACACTTTACTCAACTAGTTCCAATTCAACTGCATAAATGTGTATAAACTTCTGCTGGAGCCGGACTATTAAACCTGTGATGGATTAGTGTCCTGTCCAACGACAGTCGAAGACTCTTATCCGTTTAACACTACGGATTGGTAGCCCTTTAAAAATAGCCGGGATCAGGCCTAATGGGCCAAGCAGCCTCGAGAATGGATTTAGCTAATTTGATAGAGAATATATTGTTTGAAAAAGCTATTGATACAAAGAACATGCTAAAGATTTTAAAATCCTTTCTCGAACCCATGGCTCCAGGCCGGCGAGGCTTATCCCGGGTTCCGTAGTGTTGTCTTTGATTCGCACTGAACAGGACAATAATCCGTCACTGGTTATCCCCCACCAGATCTGGTACTCACTTGTACAGCTGAGTCGACTGGAACAAGCCGTATACGTATATTAACTGTACATGCCTTGCTCAAGGACACAACACAGTTGTCTGAGCGGGGCTCGAACTCGCGACCCTAGGATTATGAGTCGAACACGCTAACCGTTCGGAAAGTTACTTTGCATTAACACATGGAAGTTATCGAGCTTAAGAAGCGCATAAATAACTTGCTAATGTAAGAGCTATTGATCACCATATCTTATAGTCCAGGGGGAGGGGTTAGTCCCTATATTGGGGTGGTAGGTGTGACCGTCGTATTTTTTAGGGGGTTAAAATAGTCAGTCCGGTCTTTTTAGCTATAGGGGCTGTGAAAAGAAATCCTAGGTTAAACCAAGAGCCTCAGTAGTATATTTTAGGTTTGAAAAACGCGAGGCTACTTACGGTCCCTTGTTTTAGCAAACGTGCGTACTGACAGTTACAAGAAGTTTGAAAGACAAAGTCCTTTGGTGAGGCCCTATTCGCACGCACCTTTTTTCGTTGCATTTTACATTCGGCGCAACACAAGGGGACTTGGCGCCGATCTGCTAGCTATTTAGGGAGAAATGTTAGTTGATATTTTTAGAGTAGTTTTCAAACCGAGAGGTGTTTTTTAGAGTGGAACATTTTTATGCCTTGAGCTTGTTTTTTAGGGTATTTTGGGAACTTTTCCGACGGTCATCCTTACCTTATCTTTCAACCCCGGAGTACC
>JANVCF010188889.1:0-10063 GCA_025388745.1 Hydrozoanthus gracilis
GGAAGACGTACGGCTAACCAAGGGATTAATAATTCTGCTATGTCTTTATCTAGTCTGTTGGATTCCTACATACGCCATCTTTCTGCTGCTGAAGTTTAATCATAGCGCTTTGCCCCGCGGTCTAAACTTGATAACGATGTATTTGTCGAACGTTTCCAGCGCAATTAATCCGATCGTACTCATGGCGGTAAGTGGGTCGTTTCGTAAGGAAGCAAAGAGAATTCTGTGTTGCAAGACAGACGAAACAAAAATCTTGCGCTGTCTGTGTAAATGATACATGTTCGGTAATATCCTTATACAAAACATGGCCTGTTATTTAAAGACTATTTTGCCCTAACCCAGGGCCCGGTTTTGCCCTAACCCAGGGCCCGGTTATTCAAAGACTGATTTGCCCTAACCGAGTGCCCGGTTATTCAAAGACTGATTTGCCCTAACCCAGCAGGTTATTTTAACATAAATCCATGCAAGTATTTCTTAGAAATCGTTGCCGGCTTGGCGTGGAAATTCGTGGTTGTCAAGTTTGTATTGTTTTGAAATCCTCAGCAGCGTTTGTAAGTCAAGTAACATTTCTCTGTAAAGATATAACTAATTGACGTTTTCCTTAACCTAGTGTTAAAATTAACTGGCTTTGAAACAACTGGACCAAGAGTTTAAGCCGTGTCCTAAAATTTCACGAATAAGCCTGCATTGGCAACGAAAATATCTAAGCCCAATTTTGTTGTTCGTTTACCGGACCTCAAAGTGGAGGCGTCCCGCGAGATGATCATTTCAAAATATCTTACATGCATGAAGGCAAATATAACAGATTAGCAAAAATGTAGAGAGCATAAGTATACAGAAAACGTACACAAAATCAACAATGCTAACGGTTGCAAGAAGATCAAGAAAACAATAAAGGAACATTAAAGGCAATTTAAAATTTTGTTGTAAGAGGGTAACATCTAGAATATTTCACATGAACCTGACATCAAACTGCCATCCATAAACACCTTCAAAGCAATTCAATTCTAAAGTACATTAATTAGCGTTACTTAGGTTTACAGATAAATGTTTTAAGTCATCCAGTGGAAAAAGATTAACCAAAAAATCTAAAGAAAAGAAAGTTAATGCAACAACACAGTGTTGCGACCGTTGGAAGCTACCTGTTGAAGACTGTGAGATACGGTTTCGGTTTCATTGTTGCATTGTTGCATTAACTTTCTAAAATTCCAGTAAGCGTATTAAATTTGTTGATTTATTGCTCAGGTTGTGAGAAGATCAAGAAGAAATTTAGAGCACAAGAAAACATTAAATATTAAAAATCCCATAAACTTTCTTTTTTTGTTTTCTCATCTAAAAAACTTATCTTAAAACTAAAATTTCCGAAAAAAATTTTGAGTCAAAACAAAATGTAAGTGTTTTACCATTCTTTAAAACAATAAAATCACCACCATTTTGGTTCACCAACTGCCTAGGCAAGGTGACAACTAAGAAAAGCAAGAGAATAAAAAATTCTACCACATATTTTAGACGTTATCATATACCTTTGTGACAAAAAGAGGAAATCCTTGAAACAATTATTTGTTTTTGTTCGAAGCACAATGTTGTAAGTGAAGAAAACACAGTTGTTGTACAGTCCTGAAAATGAGTTATTAATAGAGGCTTTTATAAAGTGAGCACCAAATTTTAACCATTGGAACTGGAAGAACAAAATACTAAGTTTGTGCTGTATTTGATATCTGTACAAGCCCGCCAAATAACGAAGTCTGGCAAAATTTCAAGTTTTTACAAACATTTTATACAAGATGTTTTAGGGACTGCCTATGTCTGATGAACCTGATTTTGAAGCCAAATGATAAATTCAACATCAATTTGCCTGCAGGAAGTCAACATTAATACTTCTGAGGTATTCATGGTGTGTCTGTTGCTTTAATGTTAGCAAGGATGGCAAAACTACAGCACTGCGTTTGCTCAAAATTGCGGTTCTCGAGCGTCAGTTCGTCCAAAACCAGAAATCACCTACATTTTTAATTTCTATGGTTGATAATCTTTCTCCGTCGATCTTGGTTGGCAAGAAAAGTCAGGGAGCAGAAAATTTCATCGAAAAGATCATTCCCCCAATCTTTTAGAGTTTTTAGAGTTATTTTGCGTTTGACAAGATGGTTTGCACTTAAAGTCTTTTTTACTGTAACGGTGTTTGACTTAAAATCAAGAAGTAATTATTAGATAAGGTTAACTCTATCTTACACCTGGGGATGGTTCAGGAAATGGGTGCACAGATTTCAATTGATGATAACTACGTGAATATTTCATCAATCTTCACCAAATTTGCGTGACTAAATCTAAATGTTCATTTAAAAAAAGCTTTAGTCTTAATGTGCGATTTCGTTGCATTCCATTTCCATGGTAACGACAACGACGAAGGTCACTTTTTTAATAGTAGCCAGTAATCTGATTAAAATTCTTTTTATAGGATTTTTGTGTTAGTTTGAACATGACACAAGTGATTTGTTTGTTTGCACCAAGTTATATTAATGTTCCCAGGAATTTTCTAGGGGGAGGCTTCTCAGCAGTTTTTCCATATTTGTTGTATTGTTTAAACCGAGCTAGTATTCCCAGAAATTTCCTAGGGCAGGCTTCTCGGCAGCTTTTAAAACATATAATTGTTTGAACGTGCCGTTACCTATGACGGCAATAAAGCATAGAGTCATGACAAATGTTTGCTGGAAAAATTCCTTAATCATTGTCAATAAGCTCAAGATGATAAATGTTTGACCCCCCAAAATCGCCTTACGACAATAAAATGTAACAGAATTTGAGTTTGTTTCTGAATCGAGTTATGAGTTAAAGGTCAATGTTTTTTAAATAAATGCCTTTTTGTTACATACCCAGGCAAAATTTGAACGAACAAAGAAGTTCACGCTAAAAATTCGGCAAAGTCGTCTCTTTCTATTTAGATTTCTGCTTATTTTAGCAGATATAAAAAATCTGAACTTGTTCATTACATGACTAGCTTTTGACTGGAAATCCTTTGGTTACCTCAGGCTTAGACAATAGACATTTCTAAATATTCCAATATAATAAGTTATTTATCTTTTTTTTCTATAATTAACATTCTAATAATAATAATAATAATAATAATAATATAATGGTTTATTAACATTCCACCAGGTGGCTCTTCTATGTTAATTATACAATCTAATTTAGAGAGTAGTGTACATAAATAATGATATTTGTAATACTTATAATGATAATAATGACAGATAAAAAAACTATGCTGTCACAGAAAGGTGTAGTTAGAATAAAGCTATCTAAGTTAGTAACACTATAAGATGCGTAGGATAAAAGGTGTTAGTTGATTCAAATATCAGTTTTAGCTAGAATTAAAAAATGGCTTTTGCATTTATTCTTAAAGGTGTTAAAATTTTTGCACTCTTTGATATTGTTGAGAAGCTTGTTGAATGTCCTGACTGCACAGTCTTGCAAAGTTCCAGAACTCCTGGGTACTACCAGGTTCAGCGATTCACACGATCGCAAGTTACGCGGGGGTACGCGTACCTCCAGTCCCATCCTGACACAAGTATATGCTACAAACCCCTCCGCCAGAGAGAAGAGCAAGCAAAACTAAGAGCTTCAAAAACACGTCTGCCTTCATTGAATATTCATTGAATATTCATTCTAACAAAGGGAGTAAGACAAGGTTGTCCCCTGTCCCCATATCTCTTTATCTTATCGGCAGAAATATTAGGGAACTATGTAAGGAAAACCAAGAAAATAAATGGAATCAGAGTCGAATCTGCGGAATTTAAAATTAGCCAATTTGCAGATGACACGACCATTTTTCTAGACGGATCTAGAGACTCTTTCTTCGCAACACCTGAAGTCTTGGAAAACTT
The DNA here is from genome assembly GCA_025388745.1 of Hydrozoanthus gracilis. NCBI lineage: Eukaryota > Metazoa > Cnidaria > Anthozoa > Zoantharia > Hydrozoanthidae > Hydrozoanthus > Hydrozoanthus gracilis. Next base: position 3,876 of record JANVCF010188889.1, read on the forward strand.
TGGTCAGCTGTCCGACTTAAAAGTAAAGTATGAAAAAACAAAAGCGATGAGGATTAGAAAATATAAACACAAAGATAAAATTGAGATAGAAAAAAAGATATTGAATGGCCAGAAAAAATTAAAGCTCTAGGAGTATGGTTTACGTTAGATGTGGAAAGATCTCAGCAGTTATATTATAAGGAACGTTCGGAAAAAATAACGAAAATAATTAGCGACTGGTCTCACAGAAGACTGACCCTCATAGGTAAAATAACAGTGATAAAAAGCTTACTAGCATCGCAACTTGTATACATCCTTAGCCCACTTCCCACTAAAAGTGAATATGTTGAGTCGATTCAAAAAGAATTGTTTGCATTTTTATGGGACGGGAAAACAGATAAGATTAAGCGAACTGAAATCATAATCAACTACCCTGAAGGGGGCTAAAAATGCTACATCTAAAAACCTTCAGCAGATCACTTACGTTTACATGGATACAAAAGTATTTAAGTGGCAATAATGATGAAAAGTGGAAAACATTTTTAGACTTGCGTCTCAAATGCTATGGTGGTCCTTTTATCTTCTCATGCAACCTTAAAAGATAGACATTCACAATCTAAACATTTCTGATCAATTTACAAACGAAATCCTAGAATTATGGCCAGAAGTCCACTTTATAGAAACCGATAGACAAGATCAAAAAAACAAACGAGAACAAATTCTTTGGAACAACTCTTGTATTTGAGTAGGGAAATAAGCCAGAATATTATAAGAATTGGGTTGAAAACGGATTGCTAAAAGTTAAGCAACTCCAGGATAGTCAGAGGAAGTTTTTTGATTATGAATGTTATGTTAGAAATGTTAGAAAGTTATAAAAACATTAACTGGCAAACTTTCTAGAATATATGTCAATTGTGTCAGCAACAAAGAAATATTTGAAACCCGACTTTTGTTTCAAAGAGAAGAATAAGGAAACCAGAGCAATAACAATTAACCAAATAATTACGCAACCCAGGTTAAACAAGTACGTGTATAACAAAGTTCTAACTAATAGAACAACAGTACCGGAAAAAAGCCAGGGAAAGTGGGCTAGCGACTTAAGTCTCTGTCAACCAACTCCTCTCGATATTGATTGGAAAATAGCATACTCTCTGTCTTTCTCGTGTATAACTTCGACTCGACAGTGAACTTTTCACTTTAAATATCTACACAGAAGAATTTCAACAAACACTTTTCTTGAAAAATGTAAACTTGTGGCAAGTGATAAATGCAGTTTTTGCCAAGAAAAATCGGATACTTTAATTCTTTTGTTATTAATATGTCCGTTTACAAAACAGTTCCGGATGAATCTTATAGTTGGATATACACATATCCTGGTTTTGAGCATAGAGAACTTTCTGAGAGTATCCTGTTGGGATTAACAAGTTGCAAAAGTTTTATAACGAATTTGATATTACTAATTGGCAGATACTTCATATTTTTAAGCAAAACCAAAGTAGTACAACCAAATCTGGCAGCTTTCAAACAGAATTTGAAATTTTCAAAGAGGAAATTGTAAAGAATTTAAAACAAAGTGGAAATCTCTCACCTTTGTTTGAGGGCCAGTCAACAGTCATTGATATAAATATTTATTATTATGTAGAACTTAAATAGATAATTGTGTGAAGAGTAACAGTAAACCATTATAAAAATAATGCAACACAGTACAATAAAAAAACAAAAAAAGCTATGGTTATACCTTTTCCAAAAATTCCTTTTCTTCCATTGCTTTGACGTATTTCATGGCTTTCGTCATAAGAGCCCCCTTCAGCAAATTGAGTCTCTCCTTTTCAACAAACCCGGACGTGCTTCCACTAACGACATCATATTTCCCCTGTTGGACACGTACTCTTCCTTTCGCCTGCGCAACTGAGATTTCGTTTCCAGGCATATCGAGACGGATGACGTAATTGCACTCTCGTATATCAAGGCCCTCTTCAGCAACTGTAGTGGCAATTAGAAGATTGACATCCCCCTTGTCAAAGTCTTGGATGGATTTTTGTTGTTCAGCGGCAGTCTGGGCAGCTAGCAATAGATTAAGAAGTGACAGGTAAGCTTAGTTTCTAGAAGACATAGAGCGGAAAAAGAAGGGGGATGGAGCTCGTGGGACGACGAAGGAGTGACAGCTAAAATAGTCCTAAAGTACTGTCTCTTATAGAGAAAAAGTGTTTTGCCGTAAAACTAGTTACTGTTGATTAGCTAGATATTGCATCAAATTCAATGTACTTCTTCCAGTAAAAGACTCAAAGCAAAACATTCTCTTCTAAGCACTCTGTCTAACTGCCTTTAAGGTTTTAAGAACTGACAGCAAAATTACAATGATTCATCTAAATTAGCCAATCGCAAATAGATGTTTTGATAAACAGCAATTTCTTGCCTCAAGCTTACCTGTACCAGTAACTCGTGCAGCATTTACTAGTCCTTTCAACTCGTCTGTTTCTTTAACCCAAGATTCTAGAGCCACAGTCGATTCTCTTGTCTTTGTAAACAAGATCCCTCTGGAGTTACTGTCTTCAGCAAGGTAGCATTGTATAAGCTCTTTTATCTCGTCCAGTTTCGGATTCGAAGGCTCGCCGTTTTCTTCTATATAGTTTGTAATCTTCTTTTGCATTTCTTCAAACATATTCGAAAGAAACACATCTGCTTTAATAAACTTGCTTCTATCAAGTTCCTGGAAATACCTTTGAAGGTAATTTTGGGCATCTTTCATTCGCGACACATCTGCGATGTTCAAAGCTATATGATATTCACGAAGATGTTGCAAATACGTCATTAAGATCCGGTTACCGAGTGCAACAGCACAAGCCTCCTCAACCCAGTTCCTGTAAGGCTGCTCAGCGCGCTCCCTTCCTCTAACATCCGGGATGTACTTCGTTACAAGTTTTTCAATCTCGAACATTACGGAGTTTACCGCGTTTTCAAATATACTGTATCCCAGTTTTGGGACGCTGCGAAGTGAAACTTCTGGAACACTAGTATACATCTTCAGCTCTTCCTTGTTCTGTTCTACAGTGGAGAGTTTCTGCGCGTCCATCGTGGAGCAGATGTGGATAATGTGCTCTGCTGCAGCTAGCTCACTACGCGAATCACCAACACCGAGAGACGCACTCAGACCAACCACCTGTTTGTAAAAACCAGTAACAGTATCATCAAAAGTTAATCATCACGTAACTTTGATTAGTACTTTATCTTCAGGCTATTCCTCTATGTGAGACACTGGAGAAGAAGTTAAACTTGCTGTTAATGATAAATGTTGTCACTTTAAGCGTGCATTTACTAATGTGAACAGCTAGATCAAACGTCTTTTGTCAGCGAAAGAGTAGTAATAAGAAAGAAGTATGTGATAGTAACATACGCTATACAAGTAGCCAGTAATTTTTTCACGTTTGGTGACTCGAGGAAATGGGCCCACAAAGAGAAAATCAAAGGTGGCTCTTAACCAAGGCATGAAATGCGATTTGAGATTACTATTTTAGAATTGTTTACTATTAGCCTGTCACGACCAACAAAGGAAATTAACTTCAGCGTTATACACGAACAGACGCATTACGGAGAAAGGCATGGACGTTAAGGAAAAAGTTTTCGATCTTCCAAATTTATATTAAAAGTTTCCAATAAATACAAATAAGTGCTCAAAAGACTTACAATAATCGGTAACATTTAACCAGAAACAATCTCAAGATGCGTGGACACCTCGCATTTTTCAAGACAAACCGAGTCACAAAACCAGTTCAAGTAAAGTAGAACCTAATTTTCTCTCGGACAAATGCAAAAAACAAGGGTTCTGGCAACGAATGTTTAATGATCAGTCAATAAGTGACAGTCTTTTTGATTTACAAGAAGGCACTCATGCCCGTTCAGCAGTCTATGCCTTAGTGAGAAAGTTTTGATTTTTTTGTTTGTATCCTTGACCTGCAACAAACCCTTAGTCTAAGCTACAAGGGGACGAGGGAGGCGTAGAGTTTTAATGTTAGCTTAAACGTACCTGAGGAAGCAATGATAGTGAGGCATCGCTTGACGTGCTGGGTTGCAGCTTGACACTGAGATATTGCCTCATGATTTGGTTGTAAGGGTGATCTTTGTCTGTGTGATGGCACTCGTCAAAAATTAAGAGCGATATCTCAGTGAACTTTATATTACCCTTCTTCAAAGCGTCGGCTACAATCTGAGCTGTTGAAACTACCACATCGTTGTAGCCAAGAAGGTTCTCAAGTGTATCGGCAAAATCGCCTGATATCTTGGCCACTCTGTACTGTTTTGGTAGATAAGTCTGAAACTGCTTCTGTTGTTGGACTGTTAAGTGGATTCTGTCAACAACGAAAAGGACTTTGCGTTTTCTGTCCTCGCATTCTGAAAGAAATTAATTATCGGTTTAGGCAAGATCAGTACAAAGAACAAAAGAAACTATAAAATGTTCAACCTCGAATATTACTCTTCTAGTGTTCTAATTGGTTTACTCAATTTCGGTAATTAGCTCATTTACGGAATTGGCCATAAATGGAAACTGATTGTGTAGTGTTGCAAAGCTGAATATATTTCTGGAAAAATTTTAGCTGTCCTTTTAAAGTTAGCATTAGTTTAAAAACCTCAAAAAGAGAAAACTACTCCGTTCGCGCTTGTTGCATATGGAATAATTTGTAGCAACTCAGCGCTAGTCGCCTTTTTGGCTGACTTAACATCTTATATCCAACGCTCGCTCTTGGAATTCTCAATCGCTGATTTGCGAACAACCACAAAGTTGATTGTTAGAAACTTTCGCTGTTGGAAGTCTCAAAGTGCTGATGTTTCTAGCGTCAGCCCGTCGTAAGAGTCTTTATAGAAACTACATTATGCGGGGTTTGTATAGAAACTTTAGCACATGCAAACAGGATTGGTTGGTTGAAACAGAAACAAACATAGGTAATTAGCCAAGCGAAAATTTTTTATCTATTCTTTTAAGAGTCAAAATTGAGAGTTCGAGTTTTTGTCCCTTATGCTTGAGAGATTTATTATAACTATTGAAGTTCTTGATGTGCTTGTTGTTAAGTCTCTTTGATACTCAAAGTGGATCGCTACTGGTTTGAAGGCTGCAGTATTATCGAGTTTAACATGCCTTATAAAATACAATCAATAACTTAAAAATGCCAACGAAATAATTTTATTGTTTCAGCGGATGGACCTTTCTCAATAAGATGGCGGTAAAAAAATGTCAAAATCTTTTACGGTTCTTGAGATTTAAAAACATTATAATGTTTTAAACTAATGACGTCACATACAGTCGATTTTGCATTTGTTTGCATCTGTTGCCAATCCATAACCTTTGAATGATTTAAAACCAAACTTGGGCAGATGGTGTGTCTTAAAGATTTCTTCAGAGTTGTTACTAATCTTAGTTGTCATGGCAAAAACTTTGGTTTCAGACTCCAAATCAGAAATTTTGATTTATATGTTTTTTCCCCTCAAACCAGAAGTTGTGCAACAATTCACAACATAAATTCTGTTCTTCTCATCGTGTAGAAGAAAAAAACAATGGTTTGGTTTAGTTGCTTGGTGAAAGTTTTTGGAATAGCAGAAAGTTTGTTTTATAAGGAATGGGGATCTGGAACCTAGTTTGTTGCCATGATGGCGTGAAATTACTACTATCGTGTCCAAGTTTGGTTGAAATTCCCCAAAGTTTATGAATTGGCAGCAGATTTTCAAAAATGCAGATTTGCCTGTCACTTTTGTGACATCATCAGTTTAAAACATCAAAATGTTTTAAAATAGTTCGAGAACCAGAAAAGGTTTTGACAAAATTTTTTCACCGTTATTCCTCATTTAGCAAGGTCTATTCATTGGGGCAGTAAGATTCTATATTTTATAGCCACTTCAATGCCACTGTATTCAAAAAACGGCCATTGAGTTGTTCTGTACGTTTCTCAAATTAAGTTTGCCTGAAACTGTGAGTACCACACCATGCTATGATATGCTATGCATAATCACTACGCTCACAATTTTGGGTGTATTCAGTGGGAATTTTAGCCTGTTTGTTAGCTGTGCTGTGCTGATGAGGCCATCTAAAGCCAAAACAGCTGTCCACGGCTGCTAACACTCAGGCTACACAACCTTGTCTTAAGGGTTCAGTACAGGCTTAGTTCCTTCTGACCCGTGACACCCAACAAGGCCCAAACAGCTGTCCACGGCTGCTAACA
>JANVCF010188922.1:0-10060 GCA_025388745.1 Hydrozoanthus gracilis
ACAACGCAGATGAATCTTTCAATCTATTTTTTGAAAACAACTCATAGTAGGGGTTATTTGGACAAAATATGAAGAAAACCAAAATTTCACAACGTGCGCCGGTTTCTCGGTCATTACAGGGATTGGCTCTTAAGGAGCACAACTTCTAGGTTTTTTATACGCAGGTTTGTAATGTAAACTGGCAAATAATTAAGGAGCACAATTTCTCTTGCAACTGTTGTTACTAACTCTTTGACACAACAAAACCACTAGATTTTTTATATCGAGTTTGAAAACTGGCAAATATTTAAGGAGCACAACTTCTAGGTTTTTTATACACAGGTTTTTAATGTAAACTGGCAAATATTTAAGGAGCACAATTTCTCTTGCAACTGTTGTTACTACTCTTCAAAACAACCAAACTACTAGATTTTTATACTCGGGTTTGTAAACTGGCAAATATTTAAGGAGCACAATTTCTCTTGTAACTATTGTGTTACAAACTCATTGAAATGACAAAAGTAACATTTTTTATAAAAGTAAATTACGAACTAGTGAAATTGGACACCAACCTGCCACATTAAATGTGAGTACCTCAACCCTTCCATCGCCGATTTGGCTGCTCACTTGAAATTCTTGTTTTCTATCCTCTGCAATCTTTATCTGTATATCTTGAGTCCAACGCTTCTGAGTTGACAGACCCCGAGCGACTGTCTTGAATTTCTTAATTGGTGGAAGTTTTGTGTCAGGTTTTTCTTTAGGTTTTGGTAGAAAGAATTCGTCCACGAAGTTTTCATCCTCTTGAAAGTCCTGTCCGTCATACTTCTGCATTAGCAGTTGAACTGACATGATGTTTGAAGGACTCTTCCGTAATTAAATTTTAACAGCTGTAACTGAATCAACTTCAAAGCCAAACTATGATAAAATTCATTGGAAACTCTTAAAGTAGCAAAATTGCTTAAACCTTAAGTGGAATTAAAGTTTTTTTCTTTCCTTGACTTTTAATTGAAGAAGGTGGAAATAAAATTCGTCATAGAGTTAATTAGCTGCCCTCGATTTAATACCTAAGTCGTCAACCACTGCGCATGCGTTGAGTGATCATCGCGCCACAGTTTAATTAACAATGTAAAGCATGCTCGAGCTCGCGCGATAGAACTTTGGACTTCAAAAGTTCTGGAACATTTTTTACCAACTTAAACTGGGATAAAGATTGCAATTGGCGGCTTTGGTAAGTTATTAGGATACAGTAAACTATACCGAATAGTACATTTTACCAAGTTATGTACAGCACAAGGCTGCATCAGTGCAGTGGGGCATTCCGGCTCCAAAATTTTGCAGCTTTATTGTGTTGGCTGCAAGTTTAGTGTGTCTTGGTATTCAAATTGTTGCAATGATAAAAATTATTTCCATAATCTTGTGCAGTACCAAAAATAAAAGCTCTTCGCGTTTCCTCGGCCCCATTGTTTCTTTAGAATGTACTTATTTTTGGGCATTTCCTATAAAAAAGGGTTTTATTTAGAAAAAATGTGTCAGTCTTGTGTTGCGCAGACCCGAACGGGTTTACAAATTAACGTTTTCAGGTTATTTTCCTTCTAACTTCAGTTAAAATAATCAAAAACAAAATGAATCCTTTTGGGGTTCTTGAAAGAAAATAAAGAAAAAGCCTTGCAGTTATGGCTAATGCTCTCCTACTCTATTCTATAAGTAAACTCAGAAACATAACACAGGAATAAAATTTCGATTCCTTTGTTAAAACGATCAATAGAAACAAACACTTAAAAAGTATAATTAACCTAGACACAAAGCCATTTATTAGAAGCAAAAGAGCTAGGTAACTGCACTATTCAATAAATGTGAAATTATAAGATTAAATAGGAATGTTTAGTACTGTGCTCGCAGTGGGGTAAGAAATTTTGAATTTTCTGAGTTTATATAATCATACATGCATTATGATTAACAATCAAGCCGATCCGTTTAAAAAAAAAGTCGTCGAAATAAACAGGTATTCAATTCTATACTCAAAACATGGCTCTGTTGAATGCTGAAAGAGAGGAAAATAGGTAAATGGGAAGGAATGCCGAATGATTTCAACAAACAAAAAATTAACAGTTCACTCACAAAGTAGTAATGCGGCGAAGAAAGAGTTCGCAAGCTCAGATTAAGTCAACTTAAGTGCATGCGACCTTAACAGCATACACTTTTGCCCAACCATCCAAAACCCATCAGTTTCGCCATCTCTTACGGTCTTTGTCTATAGTTTGAGTAGTGTTTACGAGACTGAGAAAGCTAAACCAAACTTTTTGAGCCCAGATGGAAACACGACACCCCGATAACACGGCAGGCTCTCTTTCGGGGTTGGAAGCGGAATCTTGAATCATGAATCATGGCTAAGAAAAGTGAAGGAATCATAAATCACATCATCTCGCAGGCTGTGAATCATGAATCATGGACAAAAAATAAATTAATTATTTATCTTGAATTTTTGTCTCATGAATCATGACTATCTAGGAATCACGAACTATCATATTGAAAAGACTGCGCTTCCACCATCGGCTCTCTTTCCGCTAAGCTACCGAGTTCTAACAGGTTTTTTTTATAGGAACCGGTAAACTTGGCCGAAGCTCATTGCTCTTAATCATTTTGGTTGTTAGAGCCTCAATTTTTTCTCAAAATTGTTCTTAATACTATGTGTGGTTTAGGTTGACTAAAATCTAAGCCTAATAAGGTAGTGTAATATATGCATGCATCGGGAAACAAATTTGATCATGACAATTCATCCACGCGGAATCATAATTTTTTATTTATTCCGTATTGTAAAGTTAAAGATCGCGCGAAGCTCAGTAAAGTTTCAAAAAGATTAGGTATCGAGTCCGAACCTTCATTTGTTCTTAAATTGATCCTCAAATTTTTGCCGATCTGAGCCTTGTATATATATCTATATCTATATATCTTATCTCGCTGAATTTCAACATATTTTATAATTTGTTTAGCCTTAAACCAACACTAGTGATGAAGCTTGAAGAAGGTCACGTGACCGGCAAACGTCGTTCTAACACGAGGTTGCACAGTCGGCCTTCCCAAAATGCATTTCGGCGGCAATCTATTGACAGAGGTCGACAATCGAGCGCGCTTGATGTAAATCCCCTTCCCCCGCTGCAACAAGACCAAAAACGACGTTCAAGTAGCATCAAACGGCCATTTCTTCTGCCTACTTTCACTGAGTCGGACCCTAGCAACGAAGAGCTTGAAACAGAAAAGGAGAATAAGACGGAAAAGTTTAAAGAAAAAGGACTTGGCTTTAAGGGTCTCGCAAGGGCGATAATAAAACAAGGAACGCTGTCAAACCTTCTTAAAGTAAGTGAGTGTTTTCAGTCCAAGCAAGACGGGGTTAGAATTTTCTAACGAGTTCTAAATCCTTTCCTCGGAATTTACGTAATGTGCCGAGCGTCAAACATAATTTTTTTAGGAGGTGCTTGGAGAATGCGGGACAGGTGTATAAACCCGAAACGAAGTATAAGCTTTGTATAACTTTGTCTCGAAAAATTTAGATTTAAGTTTTTCGAGTGTTTATATCATATACGCTATATACAGGTACAATTCTATGGAAAAACGTTAAAACTGAAAAAAAGTGTGCTTGCATTTTACCCTAATCCGCCCATTATAAAATAACACTAGTGAATCTCGCGCGCTGATTGATCGAACGCGTCAGAAAATCATGTCTGTAACAAAATACATAGGCACGCCTTTGACGGTTAGTTATCTTATAAAAGTAAGGTGCATTTTTTGTGTTTATGTTTTTACATTTTCCGGTTAAATGCCTTAAAATTTGCATCCCAATTTTTTTTAAAAAAAGTTTTTGGTTATTTGAATTTTGAGATCATAGACGAGAACAGCCCACAATTCTAATCTAAAAATTGTTGTTGAATTCCAGGACATCGCCGTTAGACAATCTGATGACTACACGAGAGTTTCGGGTTTTGTTGCAAAGTCGGACAACGAGGACGAAAGCTTCAGTTTTAATCTTAATGGTAAGAAATAATTTTTATTTTACTTGGATTCTATAAGTTAAAAGAAGTTGCTTGCAAAGTTTAGGACAACTTTATTTTTGTGTCGAGAAGAAAAACATAACATTTCTGCTAATAGGCGACACATTAACAACTATATATAAATACATAAAATTTGAAATTTTCCTACTTGCTTACTGTAAATCAGTGATCTGAGTCCTTTTATTCTATAATTAACAATTATCCCTCGAGCCCGAATGAACTAGAAGCCAATAGCCCATGAGGGCGCACTAAAGTCATACTAGTTGGTCAAAAATCAGAAGTAAAAAAAATTTTTAAAGCTCTAGAATTAATTTTTTAGTTTTTACGACAAATATGATCCCGCGCAGTCGCTACTCGTAGGCTATCACTAATAGCCTACGAGTAGCGTAGCCAATGAGAATGAAGCATTCATGATCATGATAGACCACTAGTATGATTTTACTAATTCCTGTCAGATTGATTGAGTGTTTTTGTTTCTCTTTCTTTAGAGAGTTTCAATAATCAAGTTGGCGTAGATTCCTTCATAAGAGACGTGTTTTTTCCCATATATTTTTTATCTTCTTGGTCAGTCTATGATGAGTTTCTTAATACATGTTTCGGCTCTTGAAAGCAATCAAGGGGCAAGAAAATCAAAAAGAAGTGGATAAAAAGGACATCCTAAGCGGAATCAATTTATGTAGTTCTCTTTCTATCGTGTTTAGTTGCCGACCACAGTTTACGACCCAGTAAAAATCTGCTTGCCATGTGTTGAAACGGTGTACAGCAAAGTCTGTATTCCATTTCAACAGGAACATGTTGTACTTTGTATACTAGCAACTAGAAATTTAACAACAAAAGATTAAAGCTAAGCAGCAAGAAAAAAGTTTCGAAGCTAATAAAAAAAATCTTTCTTCTTCGGCTTCACTAAAGTGGTTCAAATACAGAAAAAAAACTTTCGTTTCTTTCGTTGTTGTTATTTCTTCGATCTTCTCTTCTTATTTTTCTTTTTACTTAAACTTGTTGCACATTGTTTCATTCGACAAGAGAAAATAATTTCTTTTCGCTTTTAAGTCTTTTAGCATTCCTTTGAATAAGGCTGTGATTACCATCCCCATGCCAAATTTCTCAACTAAATGTAGTCACCTAGCTGTCTGTGCTTTTAAGTCTTATAACACGCATGACAAGGACAAAAAAAGTTTAAAAAGGTTATGCATCTCTCATTTTCCTAACCCCCAAAGCGGGGGCCATACGAGACGAGTTTGACTCCGAAACCAACTTTGTTTAACAATTTACTTTTCAGCTTTTCGATCTCATGTCCAGTCGTGTGGGGCCCTCCCAGACCACGTGAAGGCAATTCTGAGTAAGATCTCGTACAACCGAACCAACGAAGAGGTTGAAGTTATCCTTCAGATTGTCAAGAAAATGAAATGTTTTGATCGATATCCAATGTACGTGAAGCGAGAGCTTGCTAAAGTGCTTTACTATGATTGTTTCAATCGAGGAAGAGTCATTATCAAACAAGGTAAGGCGTCATCGACAACAACTTGCAATTACGGGCGCATTTCTTTGACAGAGTCCAAAAGCTGATTATTGCGCGAATATGATAATCCTTAAGCCCGGCTTCCATATAGTCGAAGCAGTGGGAGGAGTCGCGAACAAAGTTGTTCTACGACTCTTGCGACTGCTGCGACTATATTGAAACCGATGGCGCCCGCGACTGCTGCAACTGTACATGTTGAGACCGCTGCGCCCGTGTTCTATCTCTGCGACAGCTGCAACGCGGGTTTCGCGACTGCTGAGACTGCTGCAACACAAAATTTTAGTGGAAACCTGTTACGAAAGTTTGGTTGCGACTCCTGCAACAAAATGTTATCCCAGAAATCATTGCAGTAGTTTGTTTGTTTACCAGGGATTGGACCATTCGCTCACGACAGTTGCGTTTTTAAGGAAACCGGTGAGTCGCAGGAGTCACCAGCAATCGCGGCACACGCAAAAAACTTCCTTGCGACTGTTGCAACTCCTGCAACTATATGGAAACCGGGCTATACGCATGAACTAGTCAATTTCGCCCCTAAGCCTCGTATTCATGATTCGAAATTTGACCCAAACACGCATAAGGCCTATTCTAGCTACAATGGAAGCTGCCTGGCATTGCACTGGTTAGGTTGGAAGTTAGGGTTATCTTTATGTTTATGTTTATAATCGGGGCAATGGTTATGGCTACAGTCGGGGTTGGGGTATATTTAACAATTATCCCTCTCGCCCTCATGGGCTAGAAGCTAATAGCCCATGAGGCCACAGGCCGAATGGGCCTTTTTGGCTACTAACCCATGAGGGCGAGAGGGATGATTGTTTTAGTAAAATCATACTAGTTGGTCAAAAATCAGAAGTTAAAAATATTTTTGTAAAGCTCTAAAATTGTTTTTTTAATGTTTACGACAAATATGATCACGCGCAATCGCTACTCGCAGGCTATCACTAATAGCCTATGAGTAGCGTAGCCAGTCAGAATGCAGCATTCATGATAGACCACTAGTATGGCCTTACTAATACTGGTTATGCTTATGGTTGTGATTGTGGTTGGGTTGAGGGTAGCGGCTTTGTTTGGGATTATGGTTGTGTTTATCATCAATGCTCATGTAATACCATTAGGCCACTCCGGGATTTCGTTCTACTTCATCGTATCTGGGACGGTGTCTGTGCAACGGACTGAGGAGGATAAAATAAAGGGAGGATACCACGTGCAGGTACGCATGCGCTAGATCAGCTGCTCCACAAATAACATTGTGGCGAAATAGTCCTAAAACTTTTAGAAAAGAGGTACTGGCCCATGGGGTGGGAGGATGTGGTAGGTGCCCCTCCCCTCCCCTATCCATTGGCTGCATAGGTTATGCCGCTTGTTTGTTAACCGCTATTCAAAAAAACAACATCCTCTTCAACCTCGTTCCCAGGGCTTTTTCCTATGTCAACATAGGGAAGAGCCCTGGGAACAAGGTTGCATCCTCTTAGATGCACCTAGTTGAATACATTATTAGACGATCGATTAAAAAGAGTGCAAGAATAGAAAAATATAGTTCTCTTCGGATTCACTGCTTGTGTAGTATAAGTACTAGTATACAAATCAAACTAAGCAATTAAAAAATAAAGTGTCCCATTTTTGATAAGTTAATGGTAATACTGTTCTCTAAAACTTTTAGGAGGTTTCTCGGCTAAAAAAAATAGATGATTTTGAAATTCATAATCAAAATTTTAAACAACATCCAAGTTTTAAGTTTTTTTTGTTTGCCTACAGTTCAGTCTCAGACAACCGAGTTTTTGACATTTTCCGGGGCAGCACGCCCCCGGACCCCTCTGTGAAAAACAATTTGCCGAGGAACCACGCCGCCGTGGCGTTACATACTTCTTTAACGCTATCCCATTGGTTGCAGGTTGAATGCAGTTTTTAGCGCACCTCCGATTGGCTAAAAATTCCTTACTATACATTACATTTCTCACTTATCTCGCGTGTACACTTTCCTGCGTGGTGCACTGCTCTATTGTGCTGCCTCCTCTCCAGGCTCCCGTTTTCGCTCGGTTGGTTCGTTTGCTAGGAAACAGTGACAAATGAGGACCCAGTCCCATTGTAAGGATTAGCTGCTCGGAAGATTTCCTTTTTAGCTCACTCCGTATCTAAGGCCAGTGGAATAGAAAAATCTCTTGCATGGGATTCCTAATTATGTTGTTTGACTTTCTCGAAACAGACATATTAATTCTTTCTTTCTTTTTTTTTACAAAGATTCATTTATTTACAAATGTACAGCACTCTTCTATATGAGAACCTTTTCTAGCTTGCGAAAGTAAATGAAAGAAAATAAGTACAATTTTTTTTTGTTTACAACAACCAGCTGCTGCAGTGAAATCTTCAAAGCCTCGTTGTTAACGCTCTTATAAGATTGTTCTTGTTTCCAGAAGTGTGTACACCAACAACGTATGATCATATTAAACACATTTAAAGTAAATTTGAGACTGAAAACCCAAAAATATTTAAGACCATTTAGCCTTGTCCCAATTTTAAAGATAAGACGTTCTTATGACAGTAGACAGTGCTTCTTGTTTATTTAAGCTCTAGTTTTCCCTCCAAAACTTCTGTCTTCTGATTCATTTGTGGAGCAAACAAAACCTAGACTTCTCTCTTTAACTGCTTTTGTTTTACGAGAAGGTTAAAAGTAAAAGAAAGGACGTAATTTACAAGCATATATCAAACATGAAGTTTGTATACATTCAACAAGCAAGAATTATAATTAGTGCCTCAAAGTCCAGCAGTAAAGTGTTCGTCTTTATTCAAAGCTAAACAACTGTCTTTGTCTTTATTGTTTAAATCCTTTTCAAAGATCTTTTACAAAAATTGAAACCACAGTATGAAGTAACTAAGTCCGTTGTTTGTTTTAAGCCGACAGTTTACAAATAATGTTGTTTTCTCAGACGAGAAAATGTTTGAATACAAAGAAATATATTTTAGGTATATGATATATTTATATTTTCCAAAAACGCGAGTTAAACATTGAGACATATCGCTTTGTACAATAAAAGCAACAAAGAAAGCCGCACAGTTTGGGGTTTAACCAACAGCAATCTAGTTTATAGTTTCACTATCATCTAAGGATCAATACTAAAAGGAACCGACAGGCGAATTAGACAAATAGCAGGTGTTAAACTAGGATAGAACTCACATAGGGTATAAAATTCAGTACGTGCAAAAGTCAAGTCGCTCTACAAAATAAAAAGGTAGGTCTGTTTTACTTCGTTTCCTGTTGACCTTTAAAAGCTAAATTGAGAAACTGACTTCCCCAGAAATCTCAATTTCTGATTAATTGAAGGCTGATTTAACAACATTTTAGCGACAACTTGTTCTAGATCATTTCTACCTTTAACTGCACAACAAGCAAAATGAATGATAGCTGATAGTTGCAACTTTTATTTCAAAGTTGTGAACTGAACAACACCAGTCATTTCTTCCCTTTAAAACGACAGGGAAAATGACGGTCATTAACTGTAAGTTTGTTCAATGTTGGGACAACTTTGGTCGAAATGAAATAGATATTTGACAAAACATGGATCAATTTTAAAGACAGCAAAAATTCTTATCAGTTTTAACGCTTTCGACAATTGTGCATAATAGAAACTAAACTTGTATCGCTTACAAAAAAGGTTTCTAACTTTATTTTGCTTAGATATAAAGCTTTTTCAAAACATACAGTAATCGAAAAAAGTTAGCAGTTCTGCCTTAGCAAAACAAGATTTACGATTTTCAAAGCAAAACTCCAGACTCGTATGTATTTCACAACTTAGTTCTTTTTAATCATTCTGAAGTTTTCGCAAGCGAGAATATATTTAATATTGGAGATTGTTATCTTAGCTTAAGGGATTGTGCGATTATTTAAAAAAGATTCTAAAATCGGTTTTGAAAGTATTGCAAATATGTGCTGACAACAAAAAAGCAAGTACTACCGTATTTTGTCAAAAGTTTATAACAACAAAGATAATCTTCGGACTATATGTCTAATAGTAATCAAAGATGATAATATAGATGGTTTTTTTAACAGATTTTCCCGCAGTTGAGGCTCTTAATCTTTAAATTTATATCCGGCAAAACAGAAAATGAATGTATTCTTAGATCTAACAGATAGTGTTTTATTACTGGTAATTAATGTTATATCTGTTTTACTTAAAATAATACTTACAATAAAGGTTAGAAATAGTTCATATTAGGCCCAAGGGGTAAGGTCTCATGTTGGCTGCTAAACTTAACATTAATCACTGTACGTTTTAAAACAAAATAAGCTAGAATCTACAATTTACGTTGAACGCAGAAGTTAGCATGCAGTTCAAGGTTTAACATTGTGAGTTCTGTAACGACACAAAATGCTTAAGTTTATATTTAAGATCTTTATTAGATGAATTACATTTTGAGACAAGTCTGATAACTCAGTAAGTCTCACAAGAGTCTGGAACATTCTAGAAGGTTCCATAGATTTTCGTGTCACACTTGTATAGTTGTCCGGATGCTCTCTTATGGT
>JANVCF010188944.1:0-14571 GCA_025388745.1 Hydrozoanthus gracilis
TCGGCAATGTCAACATTATTCTACTGAGCAAAAACACTGACAAAGGGCACGAGTAAACGATCACAGATCGTCTAGTTACCATTAATATCTCTATCAATATAGTTTCTTTCAGTAATATCATAATATTTTCTCAGTATTCAGTGCTATTGTTGTTGTGTACGTTTGTGAAAGTAACAAGGAACCGCCTTTATAACCCAGTCTCCAGATTTTAGTCCCAAAAAAAGCTTCCTAGGAGATTGAAAACCCACTGAAAAAAAAATCTTCAAAACACTTTGCTTCAATTCTGTATCAAGCAAAGACTTTTGGACAAGAAACATCAAACAAAACGTCAAAAAAAGTATTATTTAAAAGTATATTTACTGGATAAATAGACACATTATATTAATCTTTAATCCTTAACACTATAAGTTTAATACTATATAACGGGGTTGTTTTTTAGTTAAAAGAAGTCGCTGATAAAACAGCAAAATACTGATATACAGGCTCTTAGGTATGCTTGTTGAATTGATGTGGGCAGAATAACAAATATAACAACATGCAAATAAGGACTTCCTGCCAACCAACAAACTGCATAACCAATGACAATATTAAGTGGCACTTATATTCGCGTGAGAAGTGTCTGACATGACTGAATAGGGCGGGTTTTGGTATCTCTAAAATCATGTGCTGCTCAGTACGGTTGGCTTAACGTAGAGTTATATCTAATCCCACACTTACAGCTAACCTTTTTGGGAAACAGCTAACTGAGAAATGAAAGGAGGTCAGACATCGTTAGAATCGCCGAATGGTGCACGCCAGAGCTTGGAGACGCTCAACTTGTAGTCCAAAATATCCTGGCTGTTACAACTTCAGAGCTATGCAGTTTGTCTGTAACAAACAGTTGGCTCAAAGAGAAAGACGTGTTTGACTTGCACTCAGTTTTGAGAGTACAAACAGCTAAATATTTCAATGGCGAATACACACGAATAAAAAATTGATTTGATCACGAATAAATGTAGTTTTCTCCCCGAAAAATTGGTTGTAGTGATAAGACTACTTTAGCAGTGGCCACTGTAAGAATCGCAATACATAAACTGATCTCGCACTAGATAATTCTTCTGCCAAGAAGTTGTGTTAAAGCCAGTTCAAACTACAAACTCACGCCACTTACTCTATATTATCAACTCTTTCTTGTTTCCGGCTTTGGTTGTCATTGTTATCACTGAAAGATTTTTGAAGTGAAAAATAAAAGCGCCAGATAGGAACTGAAAACGATATATTAATATTAAGCAAACATAAGCAATTGACACCTGTTTCAAACAGACTTAGCGACGCCATTTGAAGAACTGATAAATGTCGTGAGCGTCCCCCGCGTCTCATGGCTAATTTTTGTATCGAGACATTTTGTGTCACGCGCACTCAGATGATTGCTATCTTCGACCGCATAGTGCGCCACATCTGATCACTTGCTGTCGATCACTTGTTTTCTCCAAAGCACCAGCAAAATTTTTGATAAAAAACAGCGTGTATATACATAGTTGAGTCAACAAATAAACACATCTTTCTCGTTTCGTCGAAACTAAAGTTTAGCTCTGCAATGAAATTCTTCTTTAAGACCCAGTGCAACTATAGTGAACTTAACGTGTCTAGTTAATTGTGTAAATATACTCGTGTGACAGCGCACGCACGACGTACTTTTATCATAGAGATCAAAATCTATATTAAAAATGTGCGAAAGTGCGTTTTATAAAAACAAAAATGTGTGGGAGTTGTTGGTAGTAAACAAGAAGTTAATGTCTTTACTAGAGAGCAAAAAGGAATCTAACTTACCAATATCGATAAGTTTTAGTCCCGAATATTACAACTTTGGTTTGTGGCACTTCTGAATGTCTGTTGTGATTTTACCAACATTTGATTTAATCTAGATAAACACAGTTCGTTTTTTGTTTTTGCCAAACTAAAAGTAAAGTAAAAGAGACAGATTAAGCGTTTTACGTAATCAAAGGACGGCGCCAAGTGAACTTTCCAAGGCCAAGGGTTGTTTTTCCTAACTTGTGGTAAATCGTATATCGTATTACAAAGGACGATAGCGCACGACACTGTTGGCAGTCGTGATTTTCAAAAACCATAAAATGACATAGTAAACTGAGTTATTTGAAAAACGAACTGATATTGTTTCATTCATTTCCATTATTTGAGGCTAAATCAACCCTTTTAACAAACTTCCTGTAGCAGTATTGGGCACAAAAGTAGTTATTTTATTTTTTTATCGTATAAAGTCGTATGAACGATTCTTAATGCACCCAGCTTTGAAAATTCGCGGTTTGCGCGATCTCAACATAACTTGAATCGCTGAGACTTGCAAGTTAATCTCTGTTAGCGTTTAGAAAACAAATTTGATCTTTGCTCGAAATTACGTAGTGTCGTATATCGAAAATGATCAAACTTGAAAGAACGGACTTCACAATATCAGACTCGATTCCTTTTAGATCGAAGTCAAAATTTTAATTTTTGGTGAAGTTTGAACGTAATATGTATTCTGCTCAAGTTCGATCTTATCCAAAGTAAGCTATAATACAATACCGGCCACACACCACGCCTACAATACGTATCAAAACATCACACCCTGCAATGACACTCTGTCGAGAGCCAGCTTGGATGTTGTCACAACGTGAGTGTAGTGACTTTTAAACAGATCCGGCCGCTTGAAAAGCTGCTTTGCTAGAAGGATGCTAATCAAATAAAATCAGTATACAAGTAACAACTAAATTAAGATCAAAGATATATTTTCAGTGTTTAAGCCACGCACAAGTTACTGAATAGAGTGCCAAAACCCGACGCTGCGCGGGAAACGAAGATCTAGAGGTGACAACAATCTCAAAGACACGTCTTGGAAAAAGGAACCTTGCATACAGGCTTATACTTTCAGAGTTAGTGACACTACGCCATACTACAGACTGACCCAAATATCACAACTTGTAATTTTAACTAAGTGTGGTAACTCTGAACTAAGGTCGCCTAGCTCAAACAAGCCTTTATGTTTTATTGACGCCCTGTACCCTGATTTAAATTTAATTTTGTAAATGTTCAAAGATATTAAATTATATGTGCAATATGTAGCCCCCTTGTTATCTTTTACTTTTTGTAATATCATATGTATGCCAAGCTAGGGTCGAAGAAATTAAGTTGTTGTCGTTGTCTAACCAACCATAATTTTAGGGTCGACACTTTATAAGCTCTTGGCAAACAACCAGAACTAGAAGCTATGGAAGTCTCGACCCCACGTTTGGCAGTCTTAGTTAAGTGCGGACGTGAACGTTGCACGAAATCTTGTTGAGAAGCTATCCTCTCATTGAGAGCTTTATGAAAACATTGTTTATTGCTGTTTTGTCGAGTCATATAAGTCGAGAGAACGCCTCATAATTTGAAGAGATCAATAAAGATAAGAAAATCATTTAGAACAACTGGCAAATACTGAAAGAGAAGAAACTTGTCTGTCTCGTGCCTTTACAGAATTCGACGTTAATTGCAAAGCAAAATTTTCAAAAACACAAAAAGAAACGTCAACGAATGAATGTTTTCGGTCTGGGAAAGCGAAATTCTGGTCTGCAGCCTTCTTAATTCACAGATACTCGGCATCAACCAAACGAAAAAAAAAAAAACAGAAAAGGAAAACTGACTGCATAAATGAAGAAGAGCCGAGGAGAGAAAATATGTACAGATTCACTTTTAAAATGAGATAGCGAAATATATGGTGTTGAACGCTGAACAAAAGCTTTTTATAGTGGAAAAATAAGTTAATGTATATGTTGAAGTTTCTCAAAAATATATATGTACATGAAAATGATGAATATTGAAATGATTTCGAAGGAACTGCATATTTTCCATGCGGGCAACACTAGGAGAAACTCCTGCGACTTTCGTCGACCTTAACTCCAAAAAGGCGTCGCCGACTACGTTGCGCTAAAACTTCTTTACTAAAAAATTAAACAAAGAAACACTGTAAAGACAACAGTAAGTGTTAAAGAACAGTAAATTCATGCATAACATTGCCTTTATGCATTATAAACGAACAGTTTCTAATGTAACATGTTAGCATAAGGCATATCCCAAACTATGGACAATAATAGTGCTTCTACACAAAGCAATCTGTCTTACATTACTGAGGCGGAGCTGCATGTCGGTACTAAAATACCTAACAAAATTGATAATTTGTTTTCCAAAACAGCAAAATCCTTATTTGAAAGTATAATTTGCAATATTCCAAATTTTTTTTTTAAAAAAGTCCTGAACAGGCTAGGTGCATACAGCAAGATTTCAAATGGGTCAGTAAAGAGTTGCACGGTTAACTTACATAAAACTTGCATGACACAGCCAGGGAGACAAAAAAGAGAAAGCGACTTTCATTCGCCACGTTATGTCCAGGCTTTAAGCAATCCAGCTGAACAAGCAAAAATGAACAGGGTGGCATTTCCTAAACAGTGAAAATTCTGCGAGTATATACTTACCTGGTTCGAACATGCGACGTTCTTGTTTGTTACCGAGCTAGCTTGTAGCGGATGCTTGAAGTCCCACTTTAATTTAAGTCGTATATCCACAATGTTGGCAACGGAAAACAAAAAAAAATTGACCGCAACAGGATTCGTAATTACTTCCAAATATAACGGGGGTTAGTTGTTAACAAACAGCAAATATCAAACGCGATTAAATCTCGCTGTATACGCCATTAATAGATACGAAACTGCCTCCGCAACTGATATCATCTAAACTTTCAGGTGGTCGTTAAAATCTCCAAGTGTATAGCCATTCATTTTTCTTGTCTTGAAAAGCAGATTCAATATTCATCTATTATTTGAACAAACAAAAAAATTATTCGGTTCCCGGCAAAAGAATTTGGCACCATTAGAAAGTTCCGCAGGAAAACTAACGGGAAGAATTTGAATCGGCTAGCGAATCAACTGACACAAGAACTTTATTCTCAAGTAAGATTCATATACTTTTTTTTAACAGTGTTGCATGGGGAATATCGCTTTTATATTACCTTTTTTGGACAGTAATTTTGCGAGTAGCCTTACGAAGATATGAGAACACTGAAGTATGGATAGGTGATCGGGGCTATATAGACGATGTAACATTCAGTTTGCAGTGCCGAACAACCTTATACCTCAGTCTCAATGAGACATTCGATCGTGCACATTTTTCATGTAACAAAATCAAGTAGTATGGCGTAGGCTATTGGCTTAATGGTTTGCGGTTGAACTGTCTGGAGTTTCGTCAAGTTTCTGTTTTCGTTGTTGTTTTGAAATCCCCCCGTACTTCCTGCAGAAAAACAACTCTGTTCGGAGCAAAGCAACACATAGGCTCTTGTACCTGCTATTTGAGATGCTTAGCTGTTAATGATACTTTGTCAAGAACACCGTAAAATGTTGGGGAAAAAAAGGAAACATTCTCTGCTACCATGCAATACTTTTACAAGCATCGCCTTTGTGCTAGTGAAAGAAAAACGTTGTTTTCGAAATAATTATCTCTGCGGTTTCCGCGTCAGTTGGGAGTGAAACATGCAAAACAAATACTCTCACGCAGTCAAGTAAAATCTTTAAGCTGTCTATATTCATAATCTGTTCTAATGAAAGAAGCAACTTCAAATGTCATCGTTTTAAAAGGTCTTGAATAGAAATATAAACTATATTGGCAGATAAACAAGAATATTCATACAACCATTTTAATTACGGAATGTCTGTTGTCATTTTGTATGAACTTCCTCCCAGCTCATTGCGCATTAATTATTTACATATGGCGAATTGAAGCTAAACTCTTTCTCCGCCTTGGATATAACTACTAGCTTTAGACCAAATAGCTTCTTCTTATCCACAACTCGAAAGCGTTGGTTTTGTATATGCCGTCTGAAAAGCTGGCTTTATAACCGTGAATTCGTAAGAATGGTTGCCTACCAACAAAAGAGCAGGATAGTCGACAATTTTCAGTGTAAACCCACCTTGTTTCTTCTGGTTCCTTCATTCAACGGAGCCTGACCACTCAAGACTGCTTTGAACTATAAAAAAACTTGTATAGCGCGATGTATAAAATGTCTTGAAAGCGATAATCGGACAAAACTTTCGCACGGAATCGTCTTTCGCATAACACGTTCAAAAGACTCGCGGATATATCATGTGTGGGATAATTTTGTCGCAACAAAAATAAGCTATTTATAAAGGGCAAGCTGTCAAAAAGGTAATGAAGGAACCCACAAAATGTGTTGTGACTCGAGCGATCGGCGATAAACTTTCCTACCATAAAGTTTGTGGATGTTTCTTCCATGCACGTATGTAAACAGCAACTGACTCTAGGCCGCTTTAACAGTTCGTTCTTACATTAAAATGGCAATGACTCGAACTAATTAAAAACTGTCGGTCTTCACCTCAAAAACGAAATTTGGCAAATGTATTAGCAACGAATACTCCGAAAAGCATCGAGGTTGGTTGTTTACCAATTTTACAACACAGCAGCCATGATAAAAACTTGTGCAACTGTAAAGTAGGCACTGAAAACGGTTTAAATCTTTCAAGGTTCGCTATATTTGACTTCAAAATAACATTTCTTAATAACAGTGAAGTAATCGAACATAAAATTAAAAAAAAATTACTACAAAATGTTGAGAAGCGTTCCAGAAGACATCCAAAAACTATTTGCGTGTTTTAGAAACTTGTTCTCACCCTCGGGGCATATAAAACACGTCTTGACAAACAAAAAATGTAAAGCGTTTTAGAGAACAAGAACGGACGAACAAATTAATCAAACCAAATAATATATTAAATATAAATTGTTTTTTCTTCCGTGTTCCGAATTTATTATTTCTCTACACTGACGTATTTACTTTTCTTTGTCTTGAAACAATGCCGAATGCAGGGGTACACAAAATAGACTGAGGAACACACGTAGAAAGCGTTTTAAATGTTGTTCTGTAAACTTAGTTAAAACGTGAAATTTGAAAGAAAAACTTTTTGACTAAACTGAAAAGGAATTATCAATTGCATTACACGACTGAACAACAGAGAGAACTAAATACTTTGAAGCGGAAGTTAAACGTAATAAACGCGGCCATGCGTGGTTATTTGACTTGACAGTTAATGTAAATCTCCCAATACGGCCAAAGGGCACTCTTTGTTTCTGAGATCGTGAAGTATAGAAGGACAAAAAGTTAGTAATAACTTCCTCCACTTTATAGGTTTTTGTTTACATGCAATAAAATCAAAAGTGAAACCGCAAATTCCAAAACTGACCAAATCAGAGATCAAATTTGATCGAGAGCGGAAGCGAAAACAAGCGGTCCGCTGTAAACAGAGACATATAAAAACAAATCACACTCAGCAATTGGATCGTTATCTTCTAACTTTGCATAAACAAAAATTAAGCAATACCCGGCTTTCCATTCCTTTTGCTACGAAGAGTAGAAGAATTCGAGAACGTTTTTTTTTAAATCTTTGTGCCTGTGGTTAAAACCCTGAGCTAATTAAGATAGAACACTCATTTTGCTTGTCTTGAAATAATTTAGCCTACGTATACGCTACAAAGCAACTAACTGGTAAGTATCTCAGAAGCGTCGACTGCTCGCCGATTATGCAAGTTGATTCAGCAAGTGATCGATTCTAATAAACCTCGTAACTCATCCACAGGGAACTGGAAAAAAGAAAATCTATGTAAACGAGATAAAAACTTGGGGTCAAAACTAAAAATATAAAGCAAAGTTACTATATCTTAAAAGTCATGATGCCCTCAGTTGTCGAATCTTTGAGTCTGACATTAATTATAACCTTCATATTTCTGAAGATAAAAAGTACTGTATTTGAGATGCTCTGGAGCCGACGTCAGATAGAAACTCGTGTTCCTAAATCTTCGTGATTGAAACTATATGGAAGAAACCCACAAGGAAAAAATCTTTAGATTCAAACGAGCGGCGAGAAAAAATAAAACTTAGTATTACAGGTAAATATAAACCTTTTTTGCGTTATAATATATAGATATCTACCATATACAAAGGCAATATAAGGGCTAAAGATGTTCTTTTAATTCACAAAACCTTAAAGTATTTATTAAAACTGGTGACAGACAAAAAAAAATATTAGGAACATCCCAGAAACCAGTAAAACTTTACTGCTTAGTGTTCCTGTAGCAGGTTTTTTCACAGTTTTGTCAGTTGCTGGTCCATAATACACGGTTCCAGTTTCACAAGGTTTGTACTTTGTTGTTAAAAAAACTCCTTTTTGCGCTACAGTGGTGACCAGTTTAAGTTAAATCATAACAATTAGATTGTTATTGCAAGAAACTGCCAAGACCTAGTTCACTATTAATCATTAACAATAAGACAACTATTAGACATTGTATCAATTTTAAGAGTACAAGTTTTTATACCAAACAAAAGAAAAGAACTGAACTGTTACCCAAACTAGAGTAAGTTTTTAGGATGTAATTTATACAAAAGAAAACGCAATTTGTTGTTCAGTTGGCAAAAACAACGAACTATTTCTCATACGATTTTCTTTACTTCTCAACTTTTAAGAACGGCCGGTTTAATTTATTACAATTCCACAACTCGGAACGAAACTGACTAATTCTAAGCAATCCGGACGAAGTTAAATTTGAAGTCATCCCGTAGTGTTTACAAAAAGATAAAATGCGCTAAAGAAAATGCCAATATTTGAAAGCCTTTTTAGATTATTTTAATTCAATTGTTTATTGAACAACCTCCTCCTTAAGAATTAACATAACTAGGGCAAAGTTCGCAAACCAAAATAAATATACAAAAAAAATAACTCACGAGATGAAGTGTTTCGTTATCACATTATGAATCAGTGAGACTTCGAAAATCTTAGCTAAGTTTGACTCCTAAAATTTGACGATACAGTAATCAAGTGCTCCAGTCTGAATCTTTTCATAAGCGTTAGCGACAAAAGAATATGTTTAGAGATGCCAAATGGTCCGTTAAAAATGGAGCAAAAACCTAACACAAGCTATTATAATCAGCTGTATACTTATTGGAAACTGAAACGTTGGAAGAAAAGTTATTTGACAAGAGAACCCTTATTTCATTTTGTTCGACCAAATATTGTATGAGTTAGCAGGCCAGAACAAAGAAATGCAAATTTTATGGCGGTAACCAAACAAACTACACAGTCTGTGGCACTCGATCCAATGTTCTTAACGATGCCAAGTTGTCATCCTGACAAGAACGAAAGATTAAGTGTTCTAGAACGTAGTATACAACGGTAGTGTCATTACGTCCTTAATAGTAGAGCGTCGCTGGTACTTGTTGACAAAAAGTCAACTGTTATGTGTTCCACAAGAAACATGAAAAAGAATTACTGAGTTTGTCTCGTAAAAGTAACTAATTATCGGTCAGCGATATCCGAGTATCGAATGTTTACTCTTCCGCCCGTGTTTATATCATTACTACAACATTAAATCAAAACTACACATGAACCCGATTAAAACAAGGGTTGTGCTTTGTTGTCGAATTCTCGACAAGTTTGAAATAACACGGGTGAATCACACCGTGTAGGATGCTCGACCGCCAACAAACGCGTTACTGCACTCGCCGTCCGCCTGCGTCTGCGTACGCCGTCTAGTGAATGATTGATGAAGTGAATTACGAGAACGGTTTCTTGTAGATTTCATCGAACTTAACAACAGCGAAACTAAACTTGACATTACAACAAAATATATAGGTTTCTCAGTGGAATTGACGTTTTCTGTTTATACATTACAATAAATTAAGCACTGTATTTCTTGCGTGCACTGTTTGTAAAGTCTTAATTTCCTTGAAGCATCCACTGAAACGGTTAAAGGAGATTTTTACTTACCTTGCAGTCAAATGAAATACACACTCGCGAATTATTTTCTCCTTGTAGAAGCCAAGATCGAATTCTAGCAACCCGACAAGCCCTTGGTGCTCTTCTTTCTAGAGCAACGCTCGATCAACAGTTCTAAGCATATACACGTTACGGTTCTTTTCCTCACATCAGCAGTGACCCAAAGTATAGTAGAGTATCTAAACTATACAGTGCAATATTGCCCTGTGCGAAGATAGTAACAAATAACAGTCGTAAGCGATTCAGTGATCAATTGTGAAGCGATAATTATGTTCATACAATTACAACCAAACAGCCACCCAGTTTTGTTCGAGCATGGTTCGATCAAAACACGACAACACTCGTGAGGTGAACACGTGATCAAAGGGTAACCCGGTCTCCGGCCTAGTTCAAGTGTTTACTGCATGCTTCAAGCGATCAGATCGGAAGTTCGGTGTGTTACTCAAACCCACTTCGCATAAACAATGAACCTTGTTGCGTGCGTGCACGTCTCAGCGGTGGCTAATCCGACTGTTAATCATTAACCTCCAAAAACCTAACAAACAATCATTTTTTATATTCAAAACAGATATAAAGCGCGAAAGAAGATAAAGAACAGATTGTCGGTACCCCTAGTTGATGTTTCCATTTATAGGGTAATGACAATGACTTCGTTTATAAATGTGACATTTCAGGTTTTATAGTCTGAAACAGCGACTCAACCCCAGACAGCTAGGGCGCTGATACCAAGCCGAAGTTTTAAGGTTTTTAATGCTGAAGTTTAATATAAACTAACAATAGGATCAACGCTGAACAGATCGTAAACAGGCAGGCGGGACCGTCAAACATTGTCCATATCGATGTCAAAGTTTGTTAATGTTTTCTTTTGATTAAATATAAAATATTTTGCAATTATCGAGCGATTCCCTGCTAACTAACAGAGTTTGATATTTTAAAAGTTTCGAATGTATATGTTCAAAGGTTTCGACATTGCAAAACAACCACAATCACTCGCTCGCAAAACGTGACAGTAAAGATTAACCAGCAACGCCACTTTTTTTAACTTTGGGCAGTGCAGCAAGTTTTAAACAACATATAAAGAGAAAAACAAATTTTTTCGCATCTGTTATTTTTTCTTTTTCTTTCACAGCAAGCTAGTCCCTTTTGAGGTTGTTTGTTTCGGCAAGTTGTGGTCGTTCATTGATATTCGCTGCGGTTTGGAGTCTAGATCTGTGGGCAGAAGTCAGCTCTTTCTAGAAAAACACATGTTCGTTTTAGTTGTTCGAAAATCTGATCAACAAAATTCAGGCAAAGATAATTCTTAAGTGTTGAAATGTTGAGGAGGAATTCATCGTGTGTTCTGCTTTATTTTGTGCCAATGCTTTTTTTTTTCTAAGTCTTGTTTATGACCGCAGGTATATAAAATATTCAACCAACATAATTACTGAGACATATTTTTGCTGTTGGCAATGGTGTAATTGCATAAGATAGGTATTAGTTTTGGGGTTTTTTAGATTAATCACCTATTTTGGTTTTAAGAGATCCCCTTGAAAGCGAAACTCAATTATTCAATACTTTTAGTTGCTTTTGTATGAACGCACGATCGGCACCCTTCTTTTGCAGGGTTAGGAAAAAATTCTACTCTTTTACTTCTTGGCAGTTCAAAGTAATTTTCGTACCCAATTCAACGTTTACAAAATTGAGAGTAAGGCAGTACTTACCTTTTCTGTACCTTGGAATAACTAGCAAGTGACAGAAACTGCGGCGGTTTTTATATTTAGGCAAACAATGTGATATCAATTAAATTTTTCGTTCGAAATATCTCAAAAAGAAAATATTTTCAGATTTCCATATCCTTCTTTTTGACACTCGCACAAAACATTACGCAGATTTATTTCCTTTCAGTCAAAATTTCTCAAAGTGGCCTTTAAAAAGTCCGCAGGCAAACGTGACAAATTCTTAGCTTCTCACAATTTCTTAAATTAGCTTTGTTTTGGCTGAAATTGAAATTGCGTCACTGAGAGAAATCTTTATAATTAATTTTGGAGAATTTGAGCCAACTACTAGAAAAAAAAATGTTAGATTGTATGATTTTCTTTTTCGTTTTGGAAACATGGTCGAAAACATTTTAATATGTCTTAATATTCAAAGTACTAATTTCATTGCTGTTTTACTAAGCCACTTTACATCAGGAGGAAAGAATTTTTAAAGTTCTATATATATATTATTTTTTCCTTTCATTATGTGTTGAACAAAAGTTGATAAGAAATAAATATTTCATATCCGTACTTCACCAGTACCGTTGCGTGCTCAGCCTCACGGCTCGATGCTTTGCAATCACAACGGGTGCGTTTTAAAACGATCGATATTTCTATGTAAACTAGTTTCATACGAGCCTAAAATTGTTGTTTTCAGTCATACTTAACATGTTTTGTTTGTTTACACTTCATTTCAATTTAAAGTTGACCAATCTAGTCATTTTCAAGTTTTCAATTTCACTCACTTAACTTTTTATACCGATTTATTTATTAACTTATACTTACTTACTTACTCACTCACTCACTCACTTACTTACTCATTTATTAACTTACTCTTTCACTCACTCACTCTCACTCAATCACCGTTACTTACTAACTTAGTTGTTTAATTATTTATTTATTTGTTTCACTTACATCATACTTGTAATTAATTATTATTTACAACTTACTTACTTACTTATTTACTTAGTTAATTATTTAGTTATTTACTTTCTTACTTACTAATGACTTACTTTAAGAAATCTTCTTTCTTACTCATGACTCATGCAAGATTTCAAAAATCTTGTAGGCATTGTAGGTCAGAGTGTTCTGATATAGTTAAGCTCGAACAGTCATTCAATACTTACAAGAAAAAATTACTCAGTTTTTCATAGTCTTTGAAAGCAACCAACTGCTTTAGGGACAATAGTAGGTCTTTCAACAAGGTTTTAACGTAACCTGCATAAAATAAAGCTTTGCGGTTTATGTGAGCAGTTTGGAGAAGCTCGAATGCATTTTGTTTTATGTTTATAAATTATCTGCTCTCAAAAGTTTTTGTGAAATAATTAAAAGATTAGAGATTTATCATTATTATGCATAAAGATTTAAACAGTGCGTAGGCAAAGTTACTACGTCAATGAACAGTTGTTCGAAACCAAATAGCACAATTATGGTATTCGCAACGCACAATGCCCGATGTAAAAATAATCTAACAGACAACAATAAACGAACTGATTATCTTTCCTTCCTGCGAACAGACCGGAGCCGTGGGAAGTAATGCTTTCAATGAATTAAAAAACTTCATATGGTTTCATATTATTACAAAACTTTAAGCAGAAAACACTTTCTGGCCCACGAGCTTAGGCTGTATTAAAAGCCTGAAACAAAGTTTTGTATGATTATTAATGAATACATTTGGGTTTTGAAAACTGACTCAATTTGGCTCAGTGATGTCTGTAAATAACCTCCCAAGTTTTTGAAAAAAACAGCCACTTATAGTATGTATACTTAAAATATAGTGTGAAGAAAGTTTTAGCTTTTTATGTCACTGCTTCTTGACTTTATTTGAAATTCATAACTAAAAGAACAAAGCAGCCTCGTGTTCTCGAAGAGCATAGTATTACAGTTTGCTCGGAACAGCTCCAAAGGCAGTAATAATCGACTCACGATTCGCCCTGCGTTCATGCAAACAATCAGAGCGTCGACTTGTTCACACAGTTTGGAGTCTGGATACCATTTGCGAAGCGGCTTTGCGTTTGACGAGCTTGTCTTGCGTGGGTTTCTCCACCGCATTATACCACTGTAAAGGCCTCGGCAGCCGACGAGTTTATGCACACCTATCCTATACTCGTGATGTTATGGGTTTATTTACCACTATAAACATTTTGGGTTTTTCCTTCGGTTCCTTTATAATTTGGTACAGCATGTCAAAGTTGACCCCTCTGAAGTCGCTGTTACGAGAATTATTTTCTTATCAGTAATTTTGTTGGAGAAGTTTTAAAATCATTCAAAAAGAAAGAGTTCAAAATTTACCAAACGAAAACGAACAGCTGGCGGCGTATGTACGGGCGCGCCATTCACGATTTTCGCACGCTACTCAGTTTTCGTACGCCTCACATAATTTCCCCGCACCACTCAGTTTTCGCGCGTCACTCACAGTTTTTGCGCCCCACTCAGTTTTCGCGCGTCACTCACAGTTTTTGTTGCGCGCCACTCAGTTTTTTCGCGTCACTCACGGTTTTTGCGCGTTACTCAGTTTACGCGCGTCACTCATAATTTTTGCGCGCCACTTGGTTTTCGTGCGCCACACACAATGTTTGCATGTCACTCAGTTTTCGCGCGTCACTCACAGTTTACGATGCAGTTGAAAGGCTTATGTTAGAAGTGTTGTTAGAAAATGAAGTTTCTATCAGCTTGAATCTCAGCGTATAACGTAAATGCCGCTGTAATTGCCAACATTTCAGCTAAAACCAGTCCGTCGCTTTTGAAGTTCAGTTTGCCTTCTCTAATTTTGACTCTTTTAAAAGCAAACTGATGTGTAACGAACAGTTTTAGATTTCTATAATATTTTCAGAAACCAATTTAAGGAGAGTATATAGACACTAAAAGTATTAGTAAAAGAGTCAAAGAGTATATAGACACTAAAAGTATTAGTAAAAGCAAACTGATGTGTAACGAACAGTTTTAGATTTCTATAATATTTTCAGAAACCAATTTAAGGAGAGTATATA
>JANVCF010188956.1:0-10055 GCA_025388745.1 Hydrozoanthus gracilis
CCCCTTGCCGCACCTCCCCCCCGCCGGCATGACGTTGATAGGTGCATAAGGTTTATCAATCATATAACATTTCTTTTTTACCATTCCTCTTGTATCTATTCTAGTGTAACGTACGGTTTATTTATTAAAATGTCACAATTGTTTTTAAACTGTTATGTTTATAACTAACACTAGCTAGACACTAGAGCCCCTTCATACAAGTTTTTCGTGCAATAAATTTTTCCATTAGAGCTTCACATACCTTGCCATTTTGTTCAACGTCGATTTTAACATTGTTACAGCCGATGAGCTCGAGCGTACCGCAGATGATAGAAGAATTCATACGCACCAAGATGTCAGCACAGCTATGAAATGTCAACTTGGCTGCCTTGTCGTTGTAAATCATTTCACAGTTCTTGCAGTTTGATACATAAACCATCATCGGTCTCCCGTTACTCTTTAATTCCAACGTCTTTCCCTCTTCTTTGTCAAACGAGAGAGACGGCCTTCCAGCGATGGCAGCTGCAGGGATTATTCCAGCCATGTTACGAATTACAACTGGTATAAATTGCCTCCGAGCACAAAGCTTACTGCTGTATTTTCTTGCCGCTGTTCTGAATATCACAACGCTTTGCGGTTCTCGCTCTTTTTGAAGTAAACGTCGATGAATTACGTGATGTGTATATAAAGCAACTTATCAGCAATTTATAAAGCTACGAAACAGTTAAGACTTAAGTTCTGCTCGGTCGGCGAAACGATTTTCTGCAATTCATCAGTTGGTACGTTGACACTAAAAATAGAACGTCTGTCATCGATGACATCATCGACTTTGGATTCGGGGGCCGCTTGAAAATTTAAAATGGTAAAACATAAATAAAACGAAAAATAATTTTGTAAAAAAGTGATGAAACTGACTTTTAATTAAAATTAAAAAACCTTTGAGCACATAGACTGAACAACCCGAGCCCCTGCTCTGACTCGAAACTGGCCCTAGCTAGCTGTAAATGTATTAAATCATGCAATAAAGTTTTTTAATAAATGTTTGTTTCACAAGTCTGACAATAGTCAATGAAAAAATATTCCTTTTAAAATTTTTTCGTAACAGGTTTTGCATGTATCTCAAAAACATCCATAGATATTTGTGAGCTTGCTAAAATAATATATGCCCAGTTTTCTCGGACTATAAGGAGGCCTGGCAGCTATGAAAGCGATCGATCAAACGACTTGTTTAGTACCAATGATTTCTTTCACATTCAGCGTTTCTATGGAGTCAGCAGAAGTAACTGCAAGACAAGCAATATGTAAAAGCGAGTTGTCATCTAACGTTAAGTTCTGTCATTCCATTTGCATAATTGCTTCAGGAAACGGATAGAAACGGAAACTTAGCTTATACTGCCAAAACACAAGTAAGTTAGCTAGAACTGATGTTTGTTTATAATTAAATTTTAGAAAAACCTGAAGTGAAAGCACTTATCAAAATCAGTGCTCATTTAGTTTAGGAAAATAGGATCAACTGTGCAATATAAACAATGTCTACGCCATTGAATATATGAAAGCTAGGAGAAAGTTATTTGACTTAAAATATTAATTTTAATCCTTAAATGACTAATACTGTATACACTTTACATGAAATATTCAATGTGAGTGTATAGACCTTACTTAACGAGGAAGAGTGGTGAAAAACTCTGTCAAAATCTGCTATGGGAGTACTATAGGGATGACCGTCTGAAATGTCTCCAAAATACCCTAAAAATACCCAGGGATAAAAATTTTCTACCCTTAAAAATTCCTTCGATTTTAAAATTACCCTAAAAATACCAATTGAAAGCTGATAATTTCACCTGGGTAGCTGGTGGGTTGGCACTTTGTCCCCTTGTGTTATTCTGAACAAGATATGCAGTAAATGAAGGCATGTGCAATGTAAAACATTTGCCAAAGGACTTCTTATCAGTATGCACGTTTGCTAAAACACAGCCAAGCAGTCTAATAGCTTTGCGTTTTTAAACCCTAAAAAATACCAGGCTCTTGGTTTAACACCAGATTTCTTTTTACAACCCCTAAAAATACCAGACTGAAAATTTTAACCCCTAAAAAGTTGTTTATTAGTTGTTGCAGGTCGAAGCTGCTCTCCCATGGCTAGTAACAAGCAAGGTAGAGGGAAGGTAACTGTGCCTTCAAACTCTCCAGGAAAAGCTCCGTCTTTTGCTTCTGCCTATAAAAATCTTGAGAGTTTGGTCCAAGACTATGAAGCAGCTGATGGGAAAGAGAAGCCTGAGCCTGCTTTCTCTGGCACAACAGGAAACAGAGCCAATCAAGGTCGAACTGCATCGAAACCTCCAGGAGAATCTAGAAAGAAACCAGACAAGAAACCTCCCAAGCCCACACCTGAGACAGGTGCCTCTACCGCATTGTCATCAAACGCAGAAAAGAAGGAGTATTTTGAAAGTGAAGAAAGCTTATCTCAAAAGCTTGATCAGCTGGCAGAATGGATCAAGGAGAGCAAACATTTCATCGTATTTACAGGTGCTGGTATCAGCACAAGCACAGGTATTCCAGATTTTCGCTCAGGTATGAATACCGTGCTTGATACAGGACCAGGTGTTTGGGAACTCAGGGCTCATGGAATGCCACGCACTAAAGAAGGTGCTAAGGTGAAAAGTTCTTTAAAAGCTATTCCTTCAAAAGGTAATGATTTTTTTATTAAGCTTGTTGTTCAACCTAGTACATAATTGTAGTGTGAATATTTTCTTGATATTTCTGTACATTTCTGGCCAGGACATAGAAGGAAACTGTCAATAGTTTTTTTGTGATGAGTTACAAGTCAAAATTGCATACAGGCCTCTGATTTAAAAGTTAAAAATGCAGATTCTCTTCAAATTGGCGTGAAAGGTCAAAGGGATGCTGGTAGAATATTTTTAGAAATCAAAATTTACAAGACTGTATTTTTGAGGTTTTCAGAAAAAAAGTTGTTAATAAAATTAATTAGAAAAACAGTATTTTAGGGGTGCAAAACAAAATGAGTGGTTCTTCTGAAGCTTTATACTGTTCTTTTCAATATTGATTCTGTGAGGTGTAAAGAAAGAAGGTTGGTATTTGTGTTTTTTTATATTTTCTATTCTTTTTACCTCGAAGTACCCTCCTACTGCTTTGCATTGCAATATTCAATTAACTTAGACAAAATAGAGGGTTCCACAAAGTATTATCAATGAACTAGTGAGTCAGTGTCTATGTCTTTTGGAAATAAAGTTCCTGTAAGTTAAGACTGACTTGGAAAAGCTAGCATAATTATATTCTTTTTTTGCCTGGCAGCCCACATGGCAATTGTCAAGCTCCTTGAAAGTGGCTATTTGAAGTTTGTTATCAGTCAAAACACTGATGGATTGCATCGAAGAAGTGGTGTCCACCCAGACAAGCTAGCAGAACTCCACGGCAACACAAACAAAGAAACATGCCTCAAGTGCGGCTTGGCTTACATGCGCGACTTTAGAACAAGAAATGCAGCTAAAGTGCACAACCACAAAACAGGTAAAGATTTAGATTCAACTAGAGGTGTTTCTGGTTATTAAAAAGCTCCTCGAATCAAGTGATTTGTGTGTGTTTGTGTCATAACCCAGTATTTGATCTTGCTCGCTGTATTCTTATCAGTTCCCATAGCTTACTGGCAGAGCATCAGACTTTTGTACAAAAGGTCTTGGGTGTTGATTCTCATTAGGAACTTTTTTTCCAAGTTATGTCTCCGCATTATTTCCTACCTAACCTTCAAAAAGAACTTATGATTGCTCATGTTCACGTAGGACAATTCTGTTACTGGTAACCATGTAACCTAGTACAAACTGCCACGTGGAAGGGTAGTGTGCGTCTAAACTTGCTTTCCTCACCAGTGGGGAGGGTGGCATGTTACCGCTTCAGTACTATAGGGTTGACAGGGCTGCTCGCCAAGGGACGCTGACCATGTGTCAGACAGCATCGTAATACCCGATTAGGAAAGTGTCCAGGTTCTGACGGAACCCTCGCTGAAGTACTTGTATATAAAGCGGACGTCGCTTGGGAGTTGTCCATGACGAGCAGTCATGCTTTGAATGGCTCAAAGAATTTTTCAAAAAAAGCAAGAACATTTTGCTAGCACTAATTCATAATTTTCAGAATCGCTTCAAAATTTTGCTAGAATTAACTTCATAATGTCTAGAAGTAACATAGACAAACTGAAAAAGTAAGACCGGGATAATCACTCTGCGAGACGAACTCCAGACAACTAGAGGTAAACTTTATTGAATGCCTGATAACAAAGAACTTATTTCCACAGCAAAAACAACATCCTTTTTTTCTCACCTTGAGTATAGCTAAATTAAAGTTTACAAAAATTTAAAACTAGTACATCTTGGTTCTGTAGAATTGCCAGGAACTAAAGCATCTTGAAGGGAAGCTCAATCTGATAAACCAAATGGTTTAAAAACTGGATGGAGCTATCGAGTTCACTTTAGGGTATAGCTATCAGTACAATCCGAGGCTGATTGGGATTCCTAGTGCGAGTTATATATACAAGTGAATTGAAATAACGGAGGAAACAGTCAAAATATGCCTAAAAGTGTACTCAAGATCAGAAACTGGGGTAAAGATCTCATTCCACGACATAAATATTGTGCATATATAGAGCGTGTAATAAGTATATCAAGCATCCTTCCGCTCAGGGGGTTCTTGAGTGGTTGAATTCTCGTAATAAATCAAATTTTAGTTAAGGGGTTCTTGACTGGTTGAATTTTCAGTTTCTCATAAAATTTGTTAAAACTTGTTTTTTAGTAGTTTTGTTTGTATAGTCATTTCTGACCTTAAGTGGAAAATATGCAAGTTCCCTCAATCCGTGCTGAGTAAAAGAAAAGAAATTCGCAACATCGTCTGACAAAATCAGCTTACAAATGCCAATAATGTTCAGTAAGAGCGACAGATGTCAATGCGGTAATTACAGAGTTGTGTCGCCACTCGGTGCTGCAGGAAAGTTCTTGCAAAGGCTATGTTTGATGGTGGAATTCATATATCCCGGCACAGTCGAATTCAGGGTACCGCTCTGAAAGGAGTTTTGATGCTTCCTCAATTGAAGACAAGACAAGACAGAACTGCCTGCAACACTGCAATGACGTATTATGTTTTTGTCTTTATCTACAGACATTTTTTAAATAGGCCCCCCTCTCTAACAAGCCCCCTGTTTAAAAGATCTAAAATTAAATAAGCCCCCTGGGGCTTAGAAGAGCATTTAGGGTAACTATACAATTTACCTGATTTCTAACCCTAAAATTGCTTTGGTGAAAGCCCCTCAAGCTATGGCGAGTGTTCAAAACATAATATATACAAAACCTTTCAGGCACTTACAGTTAAGACAAAACAAGCATCCAATATCTCTCTACTATATTCTAGACGTGTAAGTTTTAAAAATATGGAAGCATCGCTATCAGGATACATGGTTATACAAATATGAAATATTTAAAAAAAGCGTTCTCTGGTAAAAGTTAAAAAAAAAAAACTTTGAGCAACCGATCCTGTTGCTTTCTTCAAGTTAACCCTTTAACCCCTAAGAGTGCCCAAAGATGAGTTTGTAAATTCTCCCAATTTAAGACCTTAGTATTCCTATGAGAAGTTTGGGAGAATTCCTTAATTCATCTTAAAGAGTTTTTGGTGGATGATCAAATTTCATATTCTCAGCACTAACCAGCTTGTTTTCTTTTGTTTACTGTAAGGAGAATTTAGATGTTGACAAATGCCTTAGGGCTGAAAGGGTTAAGAAAAGTCTTTCAGGATGATCAGGATAACATAAGTCAGTTTTCAGGATGTCTGTGTGCTTAGAATCTGTGAACTACAAGTTATTGCAACTGTAACATGTTCTGACTGTTGATCTTGTGCACAGCTCGAAAGTGCTTAACTAGTTGTGGATTAATAGTTGTGCATCTGTTTTTTGTTGTGAGCATACACACCAACCTATCTGGGTATGGAAATGCTGGAGTAACACTATCTCTGTTTTTGTTTACAACTTGATAGGGCGTAAATGTGACGACCCCAAGTGTCGAGGCGCCCTTGTTGATTCCATCATCAATTTTGGCGAAGATCTGCCAGATGATGAACTTTGCAAAGGTTTTGAGAACGGCCGGAAAGCCGACCTGTGCATAGTCCTTGGCTCAAGCCTTCGGGTCACTCCAGCAGCTGATATCCCAGAAGAAATAATCACCCAAGGTGGCAAACTTGTTATCTGCAATCTCCAGAAAACCCCCCTGAATCCAATTTGTGCCCTTGAAATCCATGCAAAGACTGATGATGTCATGACAGGTGTGATGCAAAGACTGGATTTAGAGGTTCCGCCATTCAAGCTGAAGAGGTGTGTCGCAATGGATGCAACACCAGAGGGGAAGATCAGTGTGACTGGTGTTGATCCCGACAGAGGCATTCCATTCTCATTTCTCACAATGATCAAGATTGTTGTGCCCAAACTCAAAGGTATAGCAGCAAAATTTGATGGGGAGCCCGCCTTGGTAAAACTGCCAAATCCGTTACTTTCGCTTATTAAGGAGTCTGGATTGGAAGTACATGTTTCCTTGAAGTTTCAAGGCCATTATGGTGAGCCAGATATCACTCTGCAATACAAGATTGAAAAACCGGGCAGGAATATGCGAATCATCGAGTTTGATCCTTTGACAAGGCAATGGGAACTGACGGACAGTGACTACAAAATCAAAGAAACTGCTTAACTGATACTTGTCTCAACTGCTCCTTCGTGGGCTGATTATCAAACTTTGTTTTACGCTTCTATAGTCTGTGCCAGTTGTAGAAATTGACCTTGTAAAAACTGATTTTAGACCTTTCCGATGAGGTCAGGTGGCTTGAAAATCATACCCAGGCTTCTTCCGCTGACTAACATGCTCAGTAGACAGGAGTAAAGAAACAACACGCATCGTTCATTCAATTGAGTAGCACAAAACTCGGTGAATTTCTCAAGTATATATAGAAAAGCAACTGCGCATGCTGTTTAGCAACTTATTTTCGTTTTTTCAAATTCAATGCCTTTTAAGACTGCAGGAAGCAATTTTAGTAAATTTGAGACTGTCTTAAGGCCTTACATTTGCAATGAGATTCATTAAATGACTCTTAATGCCCTGCAGGACACCTGTATATAATTGGCATAATCTTGGGTTGATTTCATTTGCAAGGTTTCGTGTTTTTTTAATGCAATACTTTGACTAGTTTTTCGGACTTGACAAATAGCCAACCTGTCCTGGGACTAGTTCGGCTGAGATGAAAGTAAAGCTTGGAAACTCTTCGAGCTGAATGGACCAGTTTACCAGTCCGATGATCTAGGCTCAGTTCCCACTGCTCAAAGAAATTAGCCCAAATCTGGAGGTTAGTTACCATGACAACCATCAGGGTTTGTTAAGAGTTAACCTAGAGTTATTGCTAATTAACTTTGAAAAATTCTGGCCATTATGTTATACCATGCCACAAAATGTAATAACTGGTACAAAAGGTAATATTTAACTCGAAGTGTTGTTATCATAACTTTTGATGCAGAGTTTAATAAAGTCACTTACCCAAAGTGTAACAACTTTTGCTGTGCAAATGGTATTAAGGTGAGGTTATGCAAAAGATGATAACTTTTGTTGCAAGATGTAATAAGTTCATGCAAATGTAATAAATTTTTTTGCAAGATGTAATAAGTTACATTATGCAAAATGTAATAACTTGCTGCAAGATGTGATATAAATGTAAATTAGGTAAATCAAAATGTAATTGCTTTTGTTGCAAGATGTAATAGGTTATGCAAAATGTAAAAACTTTTATTGCAAGATGTAATGAGTTAGGTTAATCAAAAGGTAATAACTTTTGCTGCAAGATGTGATAATGTAAAACTAAGTAGTGCAAAATGTGAAAACTTTTGCCATAAGATGTGGTAAGTTAATCCAAAATTTACATGTATTATGTCTATCTTTTTTCCTCTTCAAAATAATTTAATACTGTATACATAATTTTATTTTCTGCGCTACAAAGACATGTTTGTCATTATTTATACTTCGTAAAAACCAATAATGCTAATTTCAGATTTAAGACGGTCAAAAGAGCAGTAGAATAAAACCAGATTTAAGTGTTATCCTACTTTTAAAACACACATGGGTATAAAAAGTAGTTAAATCGATAGATTACTAAGTAACTAAGATGTAGTTCCAAATTGACCATGCCACATTAACATACTGGTATTGCTAAAGTGCCCTTTCTTAGTAATAGTGAAGATCAAAAAGCGATACTGTTTGAAAAATGTAACATTTTTTTAATAATAGGTATAAAAAAATATGCCTTGATTTCGTCGTGCCCCCTTACAACATAATTATTTTCTACTCTCTTATATAAATTAGATTTGTAACCAATCATAGCATGTGTTAAATCAGGATTATTTCTAAAGGTCAATAAAAGTATACAACTTTAAATTGCTAAAAGCTAGCGAATAACGTTAACTGTAATAAACTAGTGTCCCTTTTGCCATTTAGTTAATAAAACGAGCTGATCGTACAGTGCATTGAATGGTCTTTAATTTCCTTGTGTGGTGACTAGGGTGACATGAGTGATCTCTGACCTTGACCACAGTCTCATTGGCATACCCCAGTAATGAACTCCACTTGACACATACACGTAAGCACCATTTCTGTGCCTGTAAAGACCCCGGAAATATGGCTGTAATACTAGGTGCCATAAATGAATGGGAAACATCTGTCCCCCATGTGTGTGGCCTGAGAGAACAAGCCCTATCTCATGGTACTTATTGAGTGCGATCATTGCAGCCTTAGGCTGATGGGCGAGAAGCACAATTGGAATGTTGGGTTTGTGATTTGCCAGAGCTTTCTCCAAGTTCATGCCATGGTCACCTGATCTAATGAACAAGAAAAATACAGTAAATATAGAGAAATCACCATAGACAAGTTTCGATGTAGAGGGCACAGAATTAAACTGCATAGGTAGCTTTTGCTCTTTCTTTATGTAGCTGACAGTATGTGACCTGAATTAAACAAGGTTTGTAATTATTTGATGTAAGGTTGGGCTAATCTTTATCATTCTTTTGTTTTAAATGGTTGAAATTTCTGTGGCATTTTTTTTTTCTGAATATAGCCATAAAATAAACATCTTTACTTCATGTTCCTTGCAGCTTTGTGCTAACAATGGATAAAACTTACCTATAGTCGCGCGTCTCTAGTATAGACTTTTGACTTGAACAGTAACAATAATAATAATAATAATAATGTTTAGCATTTATATAGCGCTCATTTCCATGTGGATATGATCAAAGGTGCTTAACAATGATTTACAAATGACTCTGGTGTTGAGGGTCTTAGATAGTCTGCTATATACGGTTCACAGTAATGTTCAGTAAGAGTTGCCCTCAGTTAGTAGAAGAAACAGACCACGACACCGGGATAACCCTACTCTTTTTCGACAAGTGGTGTGGGTTCTTTTAAGAGACTGGGCCTACTTTTTAACGTCCTTATCTGAGAAGATGCGAAGGTCTAACCGTTTGCAGATGTTAGAGCAAAGGCAGCACCTTCTCCTCAGTTGTTTTAAGACCCTGAGTGAAGGTCCGGCACCGGGAATTGAACCCAGGCCTCCCGCACGAAAGACTGGTGCCTTACCAATTGGGCTAACCAGGTGGCAGTAAGACAAACATGCCCAACTTTTACAGAAATGAATGTTGCTTCTACTCTGCAATAGTCTTAGATCATCTAACACCCTGTAATTTTCAGACCCTCAGCCTTATTATTACATATAAGGAAAATCATTGTTTACCCTTTCCCTGCCAAGGACACACATATATACGCCCTATTTGTTGCCATTCAGCAACTGAGGGCATCATTATATGTCCTCAAACAAAGAAAACTGCTGAAAGCCTGGCTGTCTACAATGCCTTGAACAAATCACCGCCGCCTGGTTAGCCCGGTTGGTAAGGCACCAGTCTGCAGTGCAGGAGGCTTGGGTTCGATTCCCAGTCGGACCTTCACTCAGGGTCTTAAAATAATTTGAGGAGAAGGTGCTGCCTTTGCTCTAACATCTGCAAA
>JANVCF010188967.1:0-10054 GCA_025388745.1 Hydrozoanthus gracilis
CGCAATTACATTTGTAATTGCACTGTTTTGATTTGTAATTGCACTGTTTGGGATTAACAAAGAAGCTCTCGCCCAATAAGATTGTAGTGATGATTTTTCTATACATATTATTAATGAGGTTAAAAAAAAAGAAAAATGCACTTCGGGAGTTAAAAAATTGGTCGTTGGTCGCACAAACGGGGTGGTCGCATTAGCGGGGATGAGATGGACGTATTAACGAGATGGTCGTAAGGCGGGTTTCCATTCTTGTTTCCATTCTCTATCAATTGATTAAAAAACACTCGAAGTGCACAAACGCCAAACAAACTTACTTAAGGCATCTATAAGAACCGTCTAAGAGACAGTCGAAAACTTCAAGTACGAGATATTATTCGATTTCCTGAACAACTTCGATTCGTTGCTTCCTATAGAATGGAAAGAGAAAACTACCCTATTCGCAGGATTGACGCAAACGGGGAGAACACTAGAAAAAAAAAGTTGACAAGTGGTTTATTTCAAACGAAGCAAACAACTCTGTTAAAATACCTAACCAAGGCCATTCAAGTCAGGATGGCCGAGTGGTTAGCGCTCGTGCCTCCAACCTCTCTGGACCCAGGATCGAATCCATGGTTTGCATGTGGGCTAAGATATGTCGATCTTCTCCTGACTCCGAGGATTTTGCTCCGGTTTCTCAGGTTTTCCTCCCTCCACAAAATCGACTTTCACGCCAAGATCTGTGCCTTCAAGCGATAAAACAAAGCCACTGGCTTGGGAGAATGGGTAACCACTCCCATCGTAACAACGCGATAAATAAAGTTAGTTTAAGTTTAAGTTTAAGTACCAAGTCATGCGAAGGTGCGAAGTTTGAAGAAACGTGAATTTTATAGGACATTTTTACCTTTCATTCAGACACGGTGAAGAGACTGTTAACTAGTGAAAATGGTAAGAGACTGGAACTGAGTGTAAAATGATTGGCGCGAAAGCCAAAGTAGGTTATAAGTTGCTGAGATTGATTTGAATCAGATAGATTCTAATTTCAAGACTTTAAGTAAGATTTGGTTGTTATTATTTTAGAAACCGTAACATAATGAAATGTCAGCGCAACAAGTAATAAATGGTTGCGGATCCACTTCACAATTTTACACATGGAAAGTCTTGTTGTTTGTTTTCTGCTTCTCTCACTGGTATACATCCAAAACTATATTTCCGAAAATTTCAAGAAGTCTCGAAGATTTCCGGATCCTTTCAAAGATTACAAAGAGTTTATTGAAACTACAGTAATTTTCGAAGAAACTTGCAATTGGAACGCTTGATCTCGTCCAATACCGCAGGGAAAGAAGAATTTTGCCCTCGATGCCATAAGCATGTAATCGCCTGGTTCCTCGTAAAATTTAGAAACGTTTTAAAGATTTCCCCGACAACTCACAAGAGGCAAATATGCAAATTCAAATTTTAAAATTTTATGAAAAACAACGAAAGTCATGGCACCCGCATCTCGTCGTCTACCAAGCCACGTGCAATTCTGCTAATTGCAACTATAATGGTAAGACCACGTGTGTGCGTTCAGATAAGATCTAGTGTCACGTGCACTGAGACATTGACATCACCTGTTGAGCGACTCTAAATTCCGGACGACTTGTTCTTCGATCTTAAAACTCTCCTGTTTATTCTGGGATTTAAAGCTCTCATCGAAGCCCTCAAGCTCCATTTTAAACATACAGGTGAAAATCTTTTTTTTCAGTCCCTCAACTCCCTGGGAACAACCTAGGTGTGCCACCGAATATATAACGGCCGGTTTGGAACACTCAAACTTAGTTGTGAAGATCATGCTATCTTGTTAGAGGCTTTTATCATATATTTTGAGCTTTCGTTAACTATGCTTTACCGTTTTTAATATCTATGAACTTATTGAAGAGAGATTTGACGTTTCCCCTCCTATAGAACTAAGATCAAACAGTTTGACAAATTGTGATTTCTAATTAGCTTTCACTGCCTGTTTGATTCTGTTTATGTTGTTGTTCCAATGCGTCTACCTTCTGCTCAGATAATATTTGTTAAGACTTTCCATCCCAAAAGTCTTTTAGAAAGTTGTAGCATTTCCACCCTATATGGTCTCTTATACTTCGCTTTTCGTTTTCCATAC
This sequence comes from Hydrozoanthus gracilis, assembly GCA_025388745.1. Lineage (NCBI taxonomy): Eukaryota > Metazoa > Cnidaria > Anthozoa > Zoantharia > Hydrozoanthidae > Hydrozoanthus > Hydrozoanthus gracilis. The sequence continues at coordinate 2,123 of JANVCF010188967.1, forward strand.
GCAGCCATTTGTTTAGGAGCAGTACAATTAGTAAGAGAAAGAGAAATTGAATATGTAAAATCTTTGTACTGCCAAGAATGGATAATTTAAAGAGCTCTTTCATTCCGGAAACTTAGGAAAAGTTAGTTGATGTTTTTCCATATTGGCTAGTTATTTTGTTTTCAAGTTTTTTCTTAAAATGTCTGTTCTGCCAATCTATGGTTACTTTAAAATTTTCTCAAAAACTAACATTTCGTTAACAAGGTAGTGCGGGCGAAAATTTTTCTATTTTGGAGCAATTCTGGTACCAGCACTTTCGTATTGGCCAGGCGTCCAACGCTAAAATTCCCTTTGTTTGAGTTTATTACAGACGGTTTGTTGTTTTGGCGTTCAAAAAGGATTTATTGTTAATTTTGGTTATCCTAGAGCTCTTAATTTTACTGTATCACCACGTGAAATGAGCTTATACTATATCATTGCTTAGTTCCGGTCCTGATATCGCGTGTTTACGACCTGACACAAATTCATAATAGGTAGTAAGAATGATTCTAGATATTATACATTCTTAAGTTAAATTTCATCAGCTAAGAAGTAAAAAAGGAATAGAACAAAGTTCTTCTCGTTTTATGTTTCGAATACCCTTCCCCGTTGCAACAGTTACACGACTAACGGATGAAAAACAAAGATTTCTATTAGAATCTTTCCTCATTTCTCAAAAGTCTCTGGTACCAGTCCCACAAAATTAGAGCAGTTTCAGCCGGCATACGAGATGTGAACTGAGTTTGTTTTTAAGAGACTGACAATTTTTAAATCTTAAAAGTGACTGAGGATTTTATCGTTTCTCAGTTTGTTTTATTTAGGGTTTTTCGGAAGAGGAACACCTCTTAAAATGAGCTTTAATTTCAAAGCTAAAAACACTTTTTTACAACACATCCACCATAATTTCGATAGGTATGAATCCTGATCATAATGTTCACTTTTTGGCTTAGAAAAGAGTTTTAAACCACATAACACAGCTTGTTCGTTTGTGAAGAACATTTTGGAAACATAATTTTTTGAGCAAAAAACTTTGTAATTCTAGTTATTCTTGTCATTCGTTTTTAAATTCGTCCTTAAAAGGTCTATATTGCCTTTACTTGTGCAACAGGGAAAGACAATTTAAAAACTTTTCTTGAAAACTTATCAGTTTCAGAACCAGGTATTTCGGGCGAAAAACCAGTTAAGTATTTTTCTCTTTCAAATGAAATGTGTTGTTTGTTGCATCGGTCCCGCTATCACGTGTGGCTGGTACGCTGGCTGATAAGAATAATTGTTATACATTCTTAGGATAAATTTATATCAGCCAGCTAAAAAGTAAAAAGGGAGCAGAATAAATTCCTCTTCGTTGTATGTTTTGAATACCATTAATTCCCCGTTGACGCCACAAATGACTAACGGAGGAAAAAATAAGATTTCTTTTTTTCTTTCCTCATTTCTGGCACCAGTCCCACAATGTTGGTGCAGATTCACCCAAAAAATCTTCTGTCTATTCTGGGATTCCAACCTTTTACTGAAGCCGTCAAGTTTCATCTTAAATCTTTTATTGTTTCTCAACTTCCTTGGAACACTCTAACTGTGTCACCAAGTATATAACGGCCGATTTGGAACACTCAATCTAGATCTTACTTGTGAAGATGATGTCTTGTTAGAAACTATTATATTTTTAAGTATTTCACTAAGCTCATAAACTTTCACATCAACATAGTTTTTGTTTGTACGTCGAGGAATTTCGGCTGCCACAGTCAGGAACGGTTCTACCGGTTACTAATTAAGCAGTAAATCTAAGCACTATTGATGTTAAAGTAGTGTCCAGTGTACTAACGGATCACTCTCTTTTTCAGAAGAGCCAGGAGTTTCAAGTAGTGAGCAAATGCTCTTGTTCAACCTCCTGGGATCATGTGCACTATAATTGTGCTACCAAATATATCTACAAATCAGCTCGAGGTTATGTGGTTGAAATGCACATGTTGACCGTTTTAGACATTTAGAAAGGCATTGTCTCAGCTGGGGTTGAATCGGGTCACAGATATATTTCTCTAAGTTTTTGTTCAATGTTAACGCAATGAAAGGAAGTAACTTTTTTTAAGAAAAAGAGGCGAGAAGCAGAAAATAAACAACTAGACTTTCCGTGTCTGATGCAGTGAAAGATAAAATGTCCTATAAAATTCACGTTTATTTAAATTTTGCACCTTCGCATGTCTTGGTGCGGAGAAGTAAAGTTCTTTGAATGGCCTTGGTATTTAAACAGAATTGTTTGTTTCGTTTGTAACAAACCACATATTAACTTTTTTTTCTAGTGTTCTCCCCGTTTGCGTCAATCCTGCGATTAGATTAGTTTTCTCTTTCCATTCTATAAAAAGCAAAGAATCGAGGTGGTTCAGGAAACCGAATAATATCTGATACTTGTCGAAGTTTTCGACTGTCTCTTAGACGGTTCTTATAGATGCCTTAAGTAAGCGTGTTTTAGGCATTTGGGCACTTGGAGTGTTTTTTATTGATCGAGAATTGAAACAGGAATTTGCTTATTCGAATTAAGAATTTAGGAATTTCAGTTGATTTTCACCATTGTTTAGCGTGTAGTTCACTATGTGTAGGTTTAAATGGTATCTTCACAAATAGCCATCATTACCATCCTAATGAGAAAGTGCCACTCACTTAACAACTGTATCACCAATAAATAAAACAACAACGCTAAATGAACTACCAACCCCAAATGAAACAAAATTCAACATAGTCAAACTAGAATAGTGACCTATTAGTTTGAAATTTTTTTCCCTAGCTACATGGAACTCGTTATTGTTATGGAGTCAGCTACAATAGTTGCTGTAACAATCAACACAGTACTAAGCATTACGTGACCTAATCAAGATCTAATCTTGAAACAAAAACCACTCGGCAAAAATAGCATTACTGTCAAAATCCAACAGTTTCTCAAGCAGTTCTGTGTACTTTGCTTGCCCCGTAAACTTACAAATACAAGGAACTTCCATTCCGTAACCACCACGTCATCACGGTTAACTGATTTCCCTGTGACTTTAACCTCTCCTTTACTTTCGGCTTTAGAAAGGAAACGTCGAATGCCTCCCACGCCAGTCTTCGTGCTTGCTATTCCTTTAGGCATGTGGCCTACTACACGACCATCCTTGATTATAGCAATAGCGTTTTGCCTTGCGGATTTGTTGGCTCCTGCTGTAGTGAAAGGACTGGCCTGGTTTCAACTTCCCAGCAATCTTTATAGGCGTGATAACCTCTTCCTCAACTAAGAATAGTTGTAAATCATATGAAGCACGGATATGTTTTAAATACACGTAAGTTAAAACATGTTTACTACAAAATTTAACCCTACCCCGGTAATACGACCACCCCGTTAATACGACCACTTTATCAGCCCGTGGTGGACAAATGGTGGTCGTATTAACAGGGTTCCACTGTAAATCGAATTTTTTTCCTAGCTATATGAAATTCGTTATTGTGGTGGAGTCAGCTACATTAGTTGCTGCAATAGTTAACACAGTAAGTATTATGTAAATTAATCAAGATCCAAGAATTTCTCAATCTTGAAACAAAGATCACTCGGTTGGCAATAATAGCATCACAAGATCAGTAATTATATTCTTCACAGAAACTTTGTAGATTAAGTTTTATTTTTATAATTCAAATACTGCAAACCAAGTGGAGGTCGTTAATTCCAATTATGAGTTCGACAAGTCTCACGTTTTAGAAAAGCTTCCTAAAAACTCCTAGAAGTTCAGCTACAACTAAGGACCCTATACAAGCCTTTGTTGTGCGAACGAGGACCGTGGTTTTTCATATTGAAAGAGCAAAAGCAGTTTTAAACCAAAAGAAGTTACAATTAGGCGTAAACAGTCCTACTCTTAATCACAGCCAACTGAAATTCAAACAAAGATTTTATTCCTCAAATGGAAAATGTAGATTGCCCCTCTGATTCTCACCATCGATCTTCAAAACTTCCAATTGGACTTGGTGTCTTAGACAGTCCCTGTGAATATGTCGTGAAACTTTCGAAGATGCGCTGCTGGGTTGTAGGTGTTCAGCGAGCCTGGATTTCAATGAACGTTCCGTTTCTCCTATATATCAATTGTCGCAGTCTGCCGACATGAGACACGATAGATTCATCGGCCCACAAGTGTCCCCCGGTTTCTAGGGATCTTTTGGAAAATGACTGAACCAAAACATTCATAAAAGCAAATAAAAGCACAAATAGAAATTTCTTTGCTTGCTATAGCCGTAGATCGATTTTAGAAAAGCGATCGGTTTTGAAGTTTGGTTTGTCAAAAAGCTAAAAGTTTATTCTAGTCTTCTTTGCCTATCTTTGTAAAACAGGGAAGGGTTTACTCAATCTTTTTAAAAAGAATAATCAGTTTCGCAACAAGATAGTTTGGGCAAAAGACTGATTTTGTTCTTCTCTATTTTGGAGCAATTCTGGTACCGGTACTTTCGTATTGGCCAGGTTTTGTGGTGCCGGAAAAAAGGTTTTGAAAACGTCCAACAAAACACTTTCGGTTTGCTTAAAATTATTACAGACAGTTCATGGTTTGTTGTTTTGGCGCTTATGAAAAATTTACTGTTAATCTTAGTTTTGCCTGAGCTCTTTTACTGAATCAAGTGAAATGAGCTATGTTTGTTAAAATGTTGATACGTATATCAGTCCTGCTATCCGGTGTTTGTGCCTTGACACAAAAATATAATAACTGATTAAAATTATACATTCCTAGGTTAAATTTCAGCAGAAGTAAAAAAGAAAGAGAACAAATTCCTCTCCGTTGTGTGTTTTGAATACCCTTCCCCCGGTTGCTACAGTTACAGGAAGGAAGTCTTTCCTCATTTCTGAAAAGTTTCTGGTACCAGTCCCAAAATATTGGTGCAGTTTCATCAAGCACACAAAATGACTGAGCTTGCCTTTAAGAGACTGACGATGTCTGCAAGTTCTAGGCCTGATTTTTTTATTTCTTAGATTTTTTTGTTTCGGGTTTTTCGGAAATTAAAAAGAACATCGTTTAAAAGAAGCTTTAAGCTCCAAGATTTTTTCATTACATCCTTCTTGAAAAACCTCGATTATAGATGATTTTCATTAAGTATGAGCACTCTCCTGATAATATTGATTTTCACTTTGTTGTCTACAAAAGGGTTTACCCCCGGAACACAGCTTGTTAGTTAACGTTTGTGAAGAACAATGGCGAAAAGCAAAAAACCTCGTATCAGTAAAATTCCTACAAAGTATTTAACCAAGCTCATAAACTTTCGCTTCGACATAACTTGCATATCAAAAAATTCTGGCTGCCACAAAGGATATTCAACCATAAACGGTTCTACCGGTTACTAATTAAGAAGAAATTTAATTTTGTTTGGAAATCGTAACGCTTTAAGGCGTATCATCTCGAGATAACTCAACTTTAGTTTTTCATTTCATGTTTAGAACTAAATTTCGTAAAGATTACTACCAAACTAACAGTAACAATAATCCTCAATAATTTTTTTCTGCAGATTTTCTCTTTCGAAAGAGTATCACGGTGAACGGAGATGACATATTGACAACACTATAAGAGAGATGAGATACTTTTAACAATCAAAGACTTAAGTTGAAACCGAACATTGGGATTGAAATCATTTTTTTTCCTTGTGTGCAAAAACAAAAACTTCTGTTCGTCATGCTTTTTATTCAGTCTAATCTTCAAAACTTGTTGTCCCGGAGTCGTTCTTCTTCCTCTCTGCTAACAAACTAAGCGTGACACATTTCAACTGCATCATTGCACATTCAAACACCGTGTTTCACAAAGATGTTGATTGAGTAGTTATTGCTTTAAGTCACCAAATACCTTATACCACCTGTTGCTACTATATTACTCTTCTGTTATACTATTGATTTTAAAGTAGTGTCCACTGTAGTGACGGATCATTCTCTGTTTCAGAAGAGCTAGGAGTATCAAGTACTTGGCAAACGGTACGTAAAAGAAACAACTGTTTTGCTTTTGTTCACTGCTTGTGTAAACACAGTTTTCAACTGAAACTTTCTTATTTTCTATCTAGTATACTTTTATACAGGATTTTAAACGAGTTTACTTTAAGTTCAGCTTTACAAGACTTTGTTGTATGAACGAGGACCGTGGTTTTTCATATTGCAAGGACAAAGGCGGTTTCAAGCCAAAAGAATTTTCAATTAGCCGGCTTTAACAGTCCTATTTACAGCAAAGCGAAACTCAAACGAAGACTATTCCTCAAAGGGAAAACAGAAGTCAGAAATAGAACTAGATTTGGATGAAGAATGTACATATATTTAGACTCTAAATTTTGTTGTGGTTTTAAATTTTGAGATGAAAAATAACATAGATGAAGTATATACGGAGCCTAAATCAACCTAGCTGGTTGATCTTTTAGTTTTTTCCCTAACCTGAAAATAGGTTAGAATGAAAAAGATGTGGCTTAAATGATCAAAAGCGGTACATAGAACAAAAGCACAAAGAGAACAATGCTCCCGTTGTTTGAAGCGCACACAGAGGAAAGTTTGCATTTAATCAACAGATCTGGTTTGTACAGAAATTCTTTATTTTTTTTGTTGAACACATGTTTGTTTGTTACCTTACATCAGAAACAGTTTTTCCAAGATGTTCGTCGCCGTTATGTAAAGAAAAGGAATTTGTTTTCCAGTCGTTGTTATCCAGCTAATAAGATTTTTAGAATATGCATGATAGATGACATACTTCATTTTTTGAAACAACGAACATCAATAATTTTTCTACGACAATAAAAAAGACTGTTTTGGAGTGAGCGGAACTGTGTTCATTAGGGCTGAACATGAACGATTATTTTGAAAACAAGCCATTTTGAAAACAAAACTGATTAATAACTTTCAATTACCACTCGTAAATTCGAAAAAAGAACGATGTTGGAACATGCTTCAATGAGGTGAAAGCTTTACACTCTCCGTTTAGTGGATAGTTATAAGACACATTTACACTGCAGAAAAATTTGGTACGGCTCGAATAAAAACAAGTACTGCGTACCAGAAAAAGTTGGTTCAGCACGAATAGATTTTGTCTAGTATGAATCTGTGCCAGACTGAAACTTATCATAGTGTCAGTTATCAGCAAGTTGTTATCCCCTCCCAGTTACCACTTCTTCTGTTACTCCTCCCTCGTCGTTACCGTTCGACTTTGAAACTTACTTTTCATAAAATTGATTCGGCAGGAAGTTTATATTTCAGAGGAGAGGACCTGCCACTTTTGTCTAAATAGGATAAGAGCAAGAAAATTTAACCCCAATTTTGCTTCTGTTGTTAACTTTTTGATTGTTGCTATATCTTATTTTCATACAGAAAAGGGAAACCAAACTACACGTAATAATGGCAAACGTTTTTCCTAACAGCTTCACCGTACTCCTACTGGCTTTGTGTCTAGCAGGTAAGTTTACCATTTCTATGGTTAAGAAATTTTTTAGCAGCTTCTTGTACTGTTTCTTTTCCGGACTTGTTCAAATCCTGGCCACAATGTATTCTCGTCATAGGCTGATGTCCTTCAAAATTTTGCTAATTTACTGTTAAGCTTCAGTTATCAAAGAGTTCGAAGCGATGTGGAAAAAACTTTTGGTGCATGCTGCTCCTTAGAATAAGTACACGGGTCTAAAAAGAGCATTAAACAGAACATTTGAGAGCGATAAACGTACATGCACCTAAAACATTTTCATCATTTTACGATGACATCGGAAAGTAAAAAAAATACAACATTCCAGCCTGTTTCCAATAGAATCGTTGAACTCTATTCATTATCTTCAAGATTTTAGGTATAGGTGTATAATTGGCTACCAGATCGCCTCTGTCAATTTAATATATGAAATCTTTTCTGTCTATCAGACTAACTTATTTGACTGGAAGCAGTGTTTGTTTACCAGTGATAACTT
>JANVCF010188978.1:0-10054 GCA_025388745.1 Hydrozoanthus gracilis
AATTTTGATTGGTATTACCGGCTATTGGACCCACCGGTATATTTTGAATAAGCCGAGGACGGTTTGTATGCAACTGATGGACTGTTTTGTTCATGGAAATCATTTCCACAAAACATAAATGTTTTAAAAAGATGGATAGAGAAAGTGAATTTTTCGAAATCATGACGTTACAGTCATGTTTCACTTCAATAAACTACATAAAGTTAATTCTTTTATAATACCCCACCTAACTACCAAGTTTGTTTTCAACATCTTTTGTCGGGAACTTTCTAACCTCCCCCTCCCCCCCTGTCCCATTTTACCTCAGAAAACGAGGTCTGGATAATTTTAATTCTCCAAGTTGCCCGGCATCTTGTCAACACTGTTTTAATCAATATAAAAATGGTCGTCAAATGGTTGTCAAAAGTCCGACAACCGAAAGCTTGTATTTTACTAAGATTTTTAACCAGAGAACGCTTTTACTACTTACTCGCGGCCGTCAGACGAGCGAGTAGTAAATTTGGCTGCGTTTATTTGTGTGACTTTTTTGCAGTCATGCGCGGTTGGTAGCTTTTGGACTCACGTGACCCAGATTGCAGTGCCCACGAGGTCTCCGCTTTGAAGTAGAAGCGACCTGTAGCCTCTTGTTTAATATAAAAATGGACGTTACGTTTAGAACGGACTGATATGAAACAGTTACTTTATACTTACACGGTGTAACGGTGATGTAGCAGTGAATGAACAGCGGAAAGCCCGTACGAGTTTGATAACACTGAACACTCAGACTTGACAAATGGTTATCTGCGAAAATATGAAAAATTTAGTTTCGTCGTCATTCTAAATTGCTTTGCTTTGTTGAAATCCGATTGGCCATGGCCTTTGACCGATAGAGCTTGTAATCTTGGTCGGACTGCCGTAATTTTTGGTCAGCGGTGTTACGCATAGATTGTTTATCGTATAGCAAGCATAGCGTATGCTTAGGTAAAATCCTGTTAAGTTGAGATGCCTGATTTTTATGTCCCCGCGATTATGTTTTCAAGTATTTTTTTCATAGCTAAACGTTGTAGTTAAGTGCTCAGGTTTCCGCAGGCAAAAACAATGGAAAAAACAAAATGAAAAAACAAAAGAATTGTGGCCAAATTAGAAAATTCTTTGCCGTTATTCTAAGCTTCATTTATAAATTATATATATAACCAAACATCCAAATGTGCCTTTGCCCCTCTACAGTACAGAACAGTAAATTTATTTTCACTCCCCGAAGGTTTTTCGGGAAAACTTACAGATTTTATGTTAGCCTCTAAACTAACCTATACAATGATTATAAGCCTCTAAACTAGTCTATACAATAAAAATAAGTTATAAGCTCTAAAGCTAATCACATACAACATAAAATTCACAGGATAGGTTGAAATGCTAAGAAAAATACAATATAAGTTCGGTAATACAACCAACGTATTAAGATGAATCTAGATTTTCCTTTTCTTAAAAAAAATTTTTTCCTCTTTCCACCTAATCTCGAAAAAGCAATACCTCAGTTTAACTTACGGCAATTCTTGTAGCAGGAAATAGTTTTGGTTGAGGTAAAGTGTTCTTGTTTGAGCAATGTTAATTCCGCTTCCGGCTTATCCACAGGAAGCCCACCGCACAACTGTAAAAGGCATAGTAACGCCAACTTCAAACTGAGAAAGGACCTCAACTCTTTAGCCATACTTTTGCTGCCATTGGGCTTGATGACAATAGTTGTTAACCATACACACTTGGAAAACATTCTTGTCACTTCAGTTGAAACTCTACAGAAAAAGATACCTCTGCTCATTAGTCTTTCGAAAATTGTTCAATAACTAATTTAATAATTTATAACAAATAACAACCAATGAAATAACAGCTGACTCATTAATAATAATGGCTGAAACCCTCCAAAAGCGCTAGTAAGAGTTTTCACTGGGAAATGTTTTTGTTTATCAGTTTATGCTCAAGGTTTGAAAAACAAAGACGGTAATGGTTTCCTGCTAGTTTCGCAACCTAGAATTAAGTTTCAAACAAACAGCAGAAGTCATTAAAATCGCTGAAAAAGGTTATATAAAATGACAAAGGCTAAAAAACAATTAATTTTTTTAACTCTCAAACGTTTTCGTCATCTTCAGGAGTGATTGAAATTCTGCAGTGAGCATATTTGTATAGCTTTAAGTTATTCCCGTGGGGAACAGTTAACCGATGAAGCAGTTAACTGCGTTTTTAAAGATTGGGTATTTAGTTTTATGAATAGGCCTTCGACAATTTTTCGCTTCTGTGTGTCGGGAACAATACTTTCCATGAGAAAGAATGCGATTGAAAGTGCCTTCTGGATCATTGTGTTCGAAATTTTGCATTGTTTCTCCAACGTAATTATCTCCACAAGAATTACAATTCCCTTGGTATACCACGTGTGAAGGATGTTTATTTTTGTCCTTGAGAGTTAAAATGCTCTTGATTTTGCGAGTTTGCCATAAAATGTTGACTTTGAATTTGTTTTTAGTAAAAGAGTTAGGTTTTGTACAAATTTTTTACTTAAAACTTCGTTTTTTTTTTGGCAGAACGGTAACTGGATGAAAACATTTTCTTTTTCTTCAAACATAAAATCTTGGATGAGTTTTTCACCTTCTTCCGCTTGTCTTGAGTTGAAATTGTCGATTGTGGTTTTGATGAAATGCTTGGGAAAACCTGCATCTAAATATTTCCTCTCAATGTTGTTGCATTGACTTCTTGCTCTAAGTTAGACGAAATTCTTTTGGCTCTGTATAGATCTCCGACAATACAATTTCGCTTCCATTTTGTTGAGACTTGAGATTTCCAATGCGTTTGCTGTTTACCAGGTTTTTGGTATACACTGCGGTTGAAGTTTCCGTTAGTTAAATATTTAGTTCACAACTCGAGTCAGAAACAAATTCTTTTTTCTTACGTTTTAATTCCTTAAGGCAATTTTGAGGGTAAAACATTTGTCACCTTGAGTTTATTGACAACGTTTATGGAATTTTTCCAGCAAGAATTTCTCATAGCTCTATGTTTTGTTGCTGTCATAAGTAACGGCACGTAAATTCTGACTTCAACAGTATCTTAGATCCACTGAAAATAAAATCCTCGTGCAGATGATAACTCTGATAGAAGTGTTGGAATCAGGGAGTAAGAAAATTTGTTTTCAAAGCCGGAAACAAAATAAACCGAAAAAGCAATATTATCTTATGGTTCCTCCATGAGTTTCAAAAATCGCTTTTCAGTCAGCTGAAAAATATCTAAGGAAAGACGAAAAAGAGACTTGAAACCAACTATCAATACATGCAAAGTTGTAGCTCAGGAAAAAGTAATGCATGAACATTTTCTTCTTTCAGTTGTGAATCATAGACTTGCCGAGTTTCTAACGAGTTTAAGAAAAACTGCATTTAATTTGTAATTGAAGTAGTGCCGGATTGCGCTACCAATGGCTGACGTTACTCCATGGTCATTCAATAGCTAAATATGTTTCAGAGAAAAAAAAGCAACTGTCTTTAAGTATGATTATAACCATGAAAAGCATATTTTCATGTTACCGATGATAGTTTCTGTCGTAATCATTTATAGACATATGTTTTTTCCTGCTTCTTTGCTCTTGTCACACATGAGCGCTAAACATTGAGCGTCAGATGGTATGTTCGACAGCTCGAAACCTTTCCGACACAATGATGTTATAAGAATGTTTTCTTAAACAAAAGCCAATATAAGAACAAGAAAAAACTACACTTCAGATCGGGTAAAAACGGGTTAAAAAACATGAAAAGACACAAATGGTCAACACGCACTTTCGATCTATTTCACCTCAGGCGGTTTCGAAAGAACTGAATAGTTTTTCAGTTTCTGGTATCAAACAATACGTTATGCTGACGTTAATTTTGAGCCGCGACTTCTTACGTAAAACAAATACATAGCATATGGAAAAGGAAGCAAACAAACTAAATTCTCCAATCTTGATATCAAGTTGTTCCATAATCAACGAGACTAAACTTCCAAATTAAGGTAAAATAAATATTGATTTATGGCCGATTTTAAAGCTAAAGATGCTTTGGTCTGTTTTGCTCACTAATCTCACTGTTGTGTAACATTTTTTTAGCTAGCACCCTCACTTAACTTATTCAAATTTTGCTCATGGTTATCTACAAAACATTGTGGAAAAAGGAAGTAGATTTTTTATTTGTTCCTAAATCTGTGCATCTTATTATGTATGTAAGACTTTATCTTCTGTAAAATGTGGAATTGTTTCGTAAACGTTAAAACAACAAAAAATTAAACGGGCAAAAAGTAAATCTTGATTGAGTGAAGATGGCAGCGTCTTGTTCCAGACAAAAGGTAAAGTTGAATAAGGACGTTGTTAGCTGGGAAACATTTAGTTTTTGGGCTTCCTACATTTTGTATTGTAGATTTCCCATTTTCTGAGATTTTTGACAATTTTTTGAGATAAAAGATTTAGCACCTTTCAAGAAAAGATATGAGTCTGCAATTGACCTTTCCGAAAAAGATGAAGACTGTACATTTTACCACAATGCAATGCGAACCTTGCATCGCTAAAAGAAGCTCAGGGGAAGTAACAGTTAGTAAAACTCTTCCTTGTACTAACAACACTGTGTGTGTCAATTTTGAGGCTTACAGATATTCCTACTATTGTTTTTGCTCAGTAATGGGCAATTGTTGGTTAATGCACATGGCCATCAACTTTTGCTTAACTAGTTGTTCATGGATTGAGAAAGTAGAGGCGAAATCTATATCAGGGAGCAAAATTTACATAGGCCTTAGAGTAAAGGTATTTAGCAGTAGAACGGCTAAGAAATTTTCAAAGCCTTTTTATTACAGAAAGTGTTAAGATTGAGCTAAACAAACTAAAGTAAGTACATTCTCATTGTGTTCCTTGTATTCAAATCTGGTTGCATAAACGATTCGACGAAGAACACCAAAAATGTGTACAGATTCAACTAAAAGCAGTGCGAAACGTCCATCTTTAATTTGCAAAGAGTGTCTCCTCATACAAGCCTATCAAGTGCACAAGTGGATGGCGGATGCCTGTCCTCTGCCCAGAATGGCAATGAGATGCTTAGATCCTAAATTCTGTGGATGCTGGATCAATTGGATGCTTGATACAGCTTGTTTCTGGATGTTGATGCCTTGCCATTGAGTGTTGGATCCCTATCCTATGTTTGGATAGATTCCGTGGATTAAGGGTTCATTGGATGCTTGATGCTAGATGCAGCTTATTTCTGGACGCTGGATGCCTTCCCAAAGGATGTCAAATCTTTATCCTCTGAATAGCACCGAGATACTTAGATCGTAGACTTCCGTTGATGCAGGATCCATCGGATGCTTGATGCTAGATGCAGCTTGTTTCTGGATGCTGGATGCTGGATACCTTCCCAAAGGAAGTCGGATCCCGCTCGCCCTGACGCTTTGGATGTTGGATGCCAGCAGTAGAAATGCTGGCAACGCTTGTACACGAAGCTAAAGAGTTACTAATATTCATGTAAAGTTTCAAAGGTCTTTTCATTATCAAAGGAAACAACAGAAAGTAAAGATGCTATTTTTTAAAGCGCGTTCAGGTACACGATAGCCTAAAAATTTTAATAACTGCGGCTTGAATGATAAACGTATTCCTTATGTAGCAGCTTTCAGATTTTGGCAAGGGTTTTGATTATAGATAAATTAAACTGCGTGGTAAACCCTGAGTGACATTGGCAATAACTTTCTTGGCACACAATTGTGATTAATTCTAATATAGCAAAATGATTAGGTAAAAAACAACATAGAACTTACTTCAAACGCCAAACGTTAAAATTTGAAGTGAAGATCTGTTAAGTATTCAACGGGTAACCAGTACGGCTTTATGCTGTTCTGACCAACAACAGTAATTTATAATTGAATCTATTGGCTAATTTTAGGTCTACTTAGCACTTGTAAGGGGCTTCAGCAAGTGGTGTCTGATCTACTCGAGAATACTTCAAATTTTCCTGCATTCAAGTCATATATGGGTTTAAAAACATGGATTTCTTATGCAACAACAAAACGTAAATCTTTATCCTAAAAGTGCTTTAACATAATGTGATAACTATAGTAGAAATGTAACGAATTCACCCACGAAAATAAAGTCAGTGACTTGAACTTTTTGTGATACAAAACGATTTTTTCAGAGTTATAAACCATTTTAAGTCCTAGCTGTATTGGTTAATTCTTCCAACTAGAAACCCATGCCTCTTCATTGAGCAGGCTTGGGAAAATTTTAATTTTCATCTTCAACGCGCAGTTCACTTGGCTTCGTCAGTCTGCTTATTTTGTCAGTATTAATTGTATAAAGGATTTTGAGTTTTCCTTAGTTTATATGGATTCCGCATGGTTTTATTCAGAAGTTTCTAACTTGATATTTTCTGAACCTCAGTGTATTTTATTTATTTTCTTTACAACCTTATGATATTAGTTAACTGCCACGTAATAGGCAACCTGGACTAAAAAAACTCTTTCATTGTTAGCTATCGAACACACCCGTTCTAATTTTAGGCTAAGTTTCGAATACACTTGACCATTAACAAAGGTAAAAATGGTACAAGAAGTTTACGAAACCGTTTCATTTCAAGTGTAAAGCGGAAGTTCTTTGGAATTTTAAAAAAAGTTTTTTTGCCCTTTTGATCATAACGAAGGAAAGCCGGCTTTACCCTATACTGAATAAACAAATTTGTGTCTGATTTATATGAAAATTGGAAAAAACTGCAGCTAGGGCAGTATACATAAATCAAGGGCTTTCTGGCATTCACAATTTAATGTGTCTTATGCGAGATATATAGAGAGGTTGAGCCGTTAAATGGCATATGGCTAATAAACTGAAATGTTTATGTAATGTTTTGTTGTGTCGTTTGAAATGAAACGCTGTCTGTACTTGTGTACTGAAGATAACCACAGTGTAAAAAAACGCTTGAAATTACTTTCTTAAAAAAAGGTTTTAGCCTTTTATCTTAAACATTTTATAAGCAAAATAGTCATGACAATTACAGATAAGTCAATTCAAAAATCGTTGTTGAAACAGGTTGAGAAACAACTTGGCAGTCTGTCAAAACCGCTTTCTTTACCATTTACAGACACTGATACGCGCTTTATGTTCTATTCTTGAAATAAACTAAACAAACTCCTTTCTTAGTTTAGAAATCTCGAGTAACATACCTTTCCATACAAGGTTTAGTGTATCAGACCGAAATGTAAATTCCGGCTTATTTTTGTCCCGGAAACTGAAATTCTTGCGCAATTCTTGTGTAATTGTGTAATTTTTTCCGCGATTGTGTCAAGCACTCTACGCGTACGCTCCCTTCCCTGAAGCAAACTTTAGCTTCAACTGCATCGAGTATCCAAAATACAAATTGGTTGCCATATTTATTGCTTGCAAAACAAACCTTTTTTTTATCGTAGTATACTATAGCCAGTGATAACATACAAAAAAATGATCTGATACAAATTACCAAAACTGAAAAGATGCAGTTTGCTCCAGTTGACAAGCCACTTGCTGTTCATTGTGTTTGGAAAAAAACACTTCAAATTTCAATATCGTTTTTACGTCAGTATAAATGGTTTGACCGTGGGGGCATGGCGACCATGTATGTGTAAGCAAGAGCGTTATGGCACAAAATGCCACAAAAAATGTTTTAGCCACGCAGATATTTACAGGTCATTTTAGATTTCAAAAGCTAGCCCATTAAAAAACATTCTATTAACAATTACAGACTCGTTGCGCTTCACTAACAAAAATAAAATTAAAACGTATTGTTATACACCTAGACTTTCACTCAACAAAATGATCAATGTGATTGGTTGATTTTCGGCCCTGGTCAATTCAAATGAATCCTAACCGGGATACAACACAATTGCGCAGTTGCTGCCTGCGCGGCGAACACATCACCGAAAAACGTCTCAATAAAAGGGAAAGTCTAAATATATAACAAAGCATTTAATATATACAAAATTAGTTTTGTTTTCCCTCGAGTTCTGATGTTGCCCTCGGCTTCGCAGGAGTCTCGGGAAAAAACACTAACCGTTTCCTGGGGACTTTACATTAAGTGTACATTATTAACAATTAAAGATGCCTTTTTTGGCAACCCACAAAAAACATTTCCTATTTTCGAATCGGGTACCAACCTACTTGTCTGTTTATAAAGAAAGTTAACAAAAGCGAAAATCAGAGTAACTTTGTTTCTTTTTATTTATCCGAGTGTTGTAAAACACATTAGTGCTAAAATCAAGTCCTAGTTCACAACGTTAGCGTAACAACGAACGCAGAAAACCTTTTTGTTTTCCTGGTTTATGGCGATACTTTGCAATTCATAATGACCCTGCAAACAAAAATAAATACCAAATTACTTCATTTTCTTTTTTAATGAGCCGGGAAGACAATTATTTGCCAAAGACGAGGTAAATTTCCAGCGAATAATTCCCGAGACGAGGTTGAGGGGGTTGTTTACGACCCAGATACTCTTTGAACATGATTAGAATACTTGTTTTAGTAACTTGAAGTTACTCACGTGATTATAAACGAGAACAAAACAGTTCTTTTTTTCATTATGATCAATCGCACGGTATCGACATCTGAAGCATATTCTTGCTGGAGGTTATCTTTCACTACTACTTCACACGCTTGCTATAATCATCTCGCGTGTGTTGATTCTAGGTCAGCGGCTTACACCAATGAAAGCAGCTGAAGCTCTATAATCACCTTAGTAATTTTACTAAAAGTTAATATTTTTCTCTCAGCTTACCTTAGGTGGACGAACGGTTGCCTTAGTATCAAGTGAAAGATTAAACTCAAACTCGTAGGGTTCTGAGAAACAAACAAAATAATAATTATTTGATTATTGTTTTTGATTACATAAGCATTTAATAACAAAGTGAGACAAATCTTTATTTGAACAAGTATTGATTTTCTTGGCAAAAGACAGAAAACCTTGCACAAATAAAATCTGAATAAACCTTGCTAACAGCAATGAAGGTTGTCACAAGGTGAAAAAGGGTTACCGTTTGCAAATATTGGTAATAGATTCATCATAAAAAGCCCGTTGCTTGTATCAGCCATCATAAAATTTCCATCTAGTTTAACGGTGTTAGCCAAGTACAATGAAAGTACGTCCACCCCTATAGAAAAAGAGAACTGAGTAAAAACATAAGAAATTGTTCGTACGACCCCTGAAATATAATTATAGCCGTTTTCACATTAGAGGACGGACAAGTCGTCTCACTCTTTTCTCTTCATTCAGATTCGTTCATATAATATCCCAATTAGAGGCCTGAGTGTGAAAACGAGACATCAACATGACTGGACCAATAAAGCGTTTGACGTTGTCCGTTCGTTTGTTCGTCTCTACAGACGATATTTGTGGGCGACTTGTTCTACCAAATCGACCAAAGACCGTCTTAAGTTCATAGATTAGGAGAACAGCAAAAGCATATGGCGATTTTTATCCACGATTTGTTTGTCAGTGCAACGTGTGATTGTGAATTTATGACGGCCAACACAAGACCCTTTGTTCGTTTCCCTTTTACATTAATATCCGTCCTCTAATTTGAAACGAATACTGAATTGCAGTAGAACACACACAAGTTAAAGTTTGAACTGAGTAACAATGATTTTCGGTTTGTATGAGTGACTCGAAACATTGTCTTGATTAAACACGTTATCAACTAATGCTAAAACTAAATCATTCTTATAGTGACGAAACTAGAAACAAAAATCAAAGTTCTCAAGTTTTTTCGTGAGTTTTTTCTCAATATCAATTTACATGTCATACTTAATCGAGTCCAAGGGTTGTCTGCGGAGTAGGCAGGATTCTAGTGGTCAACAAGTAAGACTACTTTTTAACACACTAGATGAAAATATGCACGAGCAAATCCGATGTAAATATATGGTGTTTACCCGAAGTAAACCTGTGGCAAAGATGGTAACTACCGTATTTGCTCAACGTCACGATCATTTCGTTACTAGTACTAGCTGTTAGTTTTCTACTCCAAATTTTCTTTTTGTTTAACTATTTAAGTTGTGTTTCCGAGGGGT
>JANVCF010188989.1:0-10050 GCA_025388745.1 Hydrozoanthus gracilis
CCGATCTGTGGGGTGGGTTGAGGGTGCCCCTTCTGAAGTATAGGGTTAAGGAGTTGTAATGGAGTCTGTTCCACCCAGTTATCGAGTTTTAATTTTGCGCTGCTATTTTTATTTTTTGTTTTGTTGCAAAAAACAGTTTACAACTTAAAGACTAACTACATTTTTATAAACGGAAGATTGCAACAGCAACGATTGGTCGGAACACTGTTTGTAATGATTCACATCTACTGTAAGCAGAACAAGAGGCTAGGCTTTCCATGGTCACGTGACTCATTTCTTAAAACTTTTGACATTTTGACACTGTATCCGTATTTCTTTGAGTCAATACTTGCTTTTAACAACTGCAAGCTGAAAAAAAGTTTTTGACTGGATTTATTTAGATATGCAAAAACAATCCTACGAATTAGCGTACTATAGTTTATAATTCATATTTCCTTAGAAAATATGTTTCGCAGAAAAACGAACTGTTGGCTTTGTAAATTTTCTAAAATTAAGTAGGCTTTTAATGGCGGCCACGATCGAGTTGGCAGCCTCCTCTCCACTGTTAAAGACGCTTCAAATTCTGTAAAACGTGAACAAATTTGAACTCTTTTAACGAGAGAAGCTCAAAATGCAAGTTATTTCAAGCAAATGTCTTGATTAGGAGAGTCAGATTTTGATTTCCCCATAAAATTATAGAAGCAAAATAGAATAATGAAAACGAGATCCAAACTTCTTTTGGCATATCTCGCCAAACCTAAGTAAATACTATATTGTTTTTCAATTGCTCAAAACCGGGTATTGATAGGTTAAGAGAAATAAATGATGAATTGCTTGAATAGCAGTACCGGTAATCAAACGTCAAACATTTAAGGAAGTTATATTAAATTTGATCAAGTGACCGTATACAAGACTGTTACATCCCATTTCAATGCTATAGTTCGACAGATGCTACAGTTGCAAAATATAAGTATCAGAGCAATAAAAAATAAGCCAGTTTCGAAAACCACAAAATTCAGAAGGGCTGCTTGGTAATGAATAGAGTTAAGCCGGCGTGGTAATGCTCATGTTACGTTTGTGATTATGCATGATCTCGGAATATATGTTTATATTGATTTATGCACGCGTGTGACCATGACCTCAGAACAGCTTCTACGGTAAGTTGCCTTTGCTTGGAACATTTCAATTTTCGTTTTAATAACACCTTTAAACAAGAATACTTGTTTTTGTTCTTTATTTTTGGCCGCATCCAACGCCTGACAGCGTTTAACTCAGTTCAAATATTTATGCAGAGGTTGAAGTCTCCTTGATTCATTGCCCTTGCCACTTGGATTTTTAAAATATCGCGCCACCATTGTTGATCTTTTTGTTCTGTTTCAGTATCAACTTTCATTTCGAAAATGAAAAAGATTCAAGCGCACATATCAGCAAAAAAATATGATTAACTTTGTCAGGAATACATGTCTATCCCCTTTAACTTGTTACTTGGAGAAAAAAATATGTGTATCTTTCTCTACTTCAATTATGTGTGGCGATGTAGCTTCAAAAACTAAGGCACAACACTAAGCTCCGAACACGTCTGGGATCTTAAAGTCCCTACCAAGCTTACTTTTTTAAATTTTCAGATGAAAAGTAGAACCCCTTATAATTTAGTAATAGTAATTTCGAAAACAAAAACAAAACAATTTTTCGCTGTTCCTCTTACATTTTTCGGGCTTGAAAAGTTCAATGCTGACGTAGGAGGAGGCGTGAGAGGCATGAGGCAGAGACGATTTTTATATCACAAATCAATGTTGGTTGTGGTCTCACTAGGCAAAGTTTATTGTCGTAAAGCCAAGTTTACCATCGTAAATTGCTTTTCAAGTGAGACCGGCCTTTTACAGTTTACCATCGTAAAAACTCAACTCTGGGAAGTTTCTATGAAGATGGCGGGTAGATGAAAAGTAAGTTTACTATCGTAAACCGACCTGGAAAAGCTACGTTTTTGGTGTGTAAACTCCTAAGTTTGTTTATCTATCTGTCAGGTTTTTAAAGTAAACATTGCAAGTGCACTGCCGTGAGGAGCTACATTGGAAAATTCTTTAGTAGAAGTTCTGCAGGCGTGTTTGAATCGAAGTAATGAATTACAGATCTAAAGATGATGCTTACTGAGAAACATAGCTCCGGCTCTTCTGCTGTGCCTCATGATGGCATGTCTTCTCTTGCTTCGCAAGTTATTTGCAATAGAGTTAGAAAGGGCTACTGATCAAAGTTGTTCGCGCTTGCTAGGCCAAATACTTTTGTACAAGCTACGCAGTCGACAAGCTCCTCGATGTAGCAACAGTACTGAGATTTAAAATTAAAAAAAATAATTGCAAAGGTTCTCCTTGTTGCACAATTTTCTACTCTGCAGACTAAGGCAAACATTTCGCTATGATACTTGACAAAAGCATTTTGACATTCTGTCATTCACCAAGGGAGAAACTACTAACGAAAAAAGTAGGCACAATCTGGATTTAATTTCACTGGCATCACACAATTTACCACCATAAACTCTGTGGGGATCATTTTTACTAATGTTAAGCGATTGTGCATTAAAAAAAACTCTCTTGTGAGACCATAACCATTGATTCTGCCTACAATATTCACATTTTCATCACTTAAAATTAAATCAGTGAATATTCCCTTGCCACGTGCAGACATTTACTCGGACATAAGGCGGCATTCCTTTGAAAAAAACTGCAAAATTAAAATCAAATCTCTTTACAACTTTAGTTTTAGCACTTCATGCAGCTCTTATATTTCTAATTCTTATACTTTTAGATCCTTTAGGACAAAACAGTCTCTCCTTAACACAACAGTAGGATATTGTCTTATGCCACATTCAATTAAAACCTGCTGATATCTCATGAAATTACCCACGTGACAGATTTTAGTATCATCAGCTTTAACTAGTCTCTGACGACGGATGAAAGCCCACAAACTCGAGTAAGAGTATTTCAAGCCAGATTTTTTTACTGCATTTGCCTTGTTTCTTTTTTAAATTTTAGTTATATGAATATGTAAAGCACTATAAATCTAAAGTTTGAGGTTGTTTCCGTTCGAGACTAGAGCAAAGCTACCGATGGGAACTCCTGTCATTTCAAAATTAACAACTTCTTCTACACGCTTTCGAAACTTTTGGTGTAATTAAATATTGCTTTTGTGTGATTATAGATTGTTCCAATAAAAAAAAAAATACTGTATGGAGATACAACAGATGTTGTCGACTACAACTAGGTCAAACAGTGACCAACTGCTATGTATATAACGCACAGCAACAAAGAAACGCTTGATCGCGATGTAACAACGGCTATAAATCTGCATAGGGCTTAAACTGAATTAATCTGCAAGTTCCGAATTTTGTATACTATTAAAGATTAATAGTTATGAACTTAGATCTTCTTATGTGTTTTTCAAAGAGCCCAAATTGGATCTTGCACGCCCCGTGGTTTGTACGATTTTGATACTTTCGAAACACCCACTTTATACAATTTGGATGTAAATACCAGCAAAACAAATGTCTAACCCGCTTTTAGAAACAACAATTATCTTTAATGATTCTTTGGTGATTGAAATTTCCATTATGAAACCTTTTAACAATCAAAAACTTTGAATAAATTTTATATTGAAGCAATTTCACTTTTAACTTTTGTTATGTACTTAGTTTTGCATTTCTTTAAGGTTTACAAAAAAATGAATCACTTCATGGCCAACAATTTTTTATTCAGTGTCTAAATGAGTATTTACCAACAACTTACAAGATTTTCTTAAAATAATAAATTGGTAATTGGGTTAAATCATTTGAATGCTACGGGAAGCTGATATCAATGAAACTCAGCCAGCTTAGGAGATTTTAATCAAAACGCCCTTAAAAATTCCTTTCTTACTACCCATTTTATCTTGCCGTACTTGTGTTAAAAAAGCATTTTTGCATAAATTGTTTATAACAAAAACACGAATAAAAGATTGATATCAATTTTTTACGTCTCAACTTATGAAAACAACTGTTAGCGGATTTTACAAACTATAGCTAATGCTATTAGAAACTAGCTTTTTCGAATCAACATCTTCAAATTGTCGACTAAAGAAACTATTTGGTTCTTGAGTCATCTTATGTGTCGGTACTGTTATTTCACAGTCTTCTAGAGTAGTCAAGTTTGCGTTTTCGCTTGACACCGAACTTCGTTCTCGATATCTTATCTTTCTCTCCCTTTGAGTAATTCTTGTGGCTCTGTTTCGCTTAAAGGCCAATTTTTTTTGCCTTCTGCGACAGCACATGCAGGAACCAAATACTATTCTAGAGTATTCTCGACGAAAATGTTTGGCCAACGCGCCATAAATTAATGCATTAGAAAAGCTATGAAGACAGCTCAATATATGCGAAATCTTTAACAATAGAAAAGCTGCCGACTCATACCGCTTTGCCTTTGGTCCAAAATCGATCAAAAGCCAAGCAATCTGGCCTGGCAAATTAGCGATAGCAAATACGAGAACTAAAGCAGCAAGAACCTTGGTGGCTTGCATGTTTTGCTTACGATTTCGTAACTTTTTAATTATAGACACAGAACGGGAGTGTGTGCTGCCCGAATCCAGTTTGTTTCCATCACCTGGCTTTGTTTGTTCGGCAAGGTATAGTCCAATTTTGATGTAACAACCGCCAATTACTAGTAGAGGAAGAAAATACTGCACAACAAACAAAGATACGGTGTACACTTGTCGGTATCTATAGGAAGGCCAGGCTTCATCACAATACCTCTCTCCGTGTTTGATGACAATGGCATAAGGAAGGACACACAGACATGAGAAAAGCCAAATCGCCACCAGCCAAATACGTATTGACTTCTTTGACATCTTTGGTTTCAAAGGTTTCAAAATGACTCCGTGTCTTTCAATTGCCATGGCTGTCAGAGTGCACACACTAAGATCAAACGTCAGAGTTGAGAACGGTGGAAAAATTTTACAGTACAGCGTGGTGTAAGAAAGTTCACCCAAAAGTCCATAAATGTCTGCTGGAATACACAGAGTAAAAAGTAAATCTGACAAAGCAAGGTTTAAAATGAAGAAATCGTTTGCAGTTCTTTTCTTTCGTTTCCTCTTGATGACCACGATGACAAGAGAATTTAAGAATAACCCAAGCACAGTAATCACGGAATAAAAACCAACAAAAATGAAGTTTTCATTAGTTGTTTCTCCAACACTGGCTACCTCACTTGAGTTGTTCATTCTGAAAGAAAAAAAGATAGAAAGTTTTCTGATTGGAACAGATATTGTTGCAGATGAAAATCGAGGTTACTTTTAAACGTTTTCATCCCAAAAAGATTTATTGTTAGAAATTGCAGTATCTCTGACTCGAAAGCTAAGCGCTTTCAAAATTTTACGTCCTTGACAAATCTGGTGACACTTGAATCTTTTAGGTTTGCATCGCATGCTTCTTGTAATCAAGTGTTTAGCTTTAATCAGAAATTTTCAAAAACCACAGCAAGGGGTTTCAAATTCGGTAAAACTATTTCCAAAGGTGTCTAACTACAGCACTATAGTTATACTTGTGTCTCACAAAAAGATTCGTATTGTGCAAACCGTTCTTGAAGTAAGTGCAGCTAGTACTTACCTTCTAACACACAAGAAGTTATTTTTCTTATCGTTCCCTCTTTATCAAGCTTTCCTAATCGGCAACTTCCTAAAAATTACTTTTCAAAAGCGTTTGGAGCATGTGTGGTTTTATCGGCGATTTCTAATTTGCCTCAGCACTTTCATAGCCGCAAAAACTGTTTGGAGCACCGGGAGGTCTTTCTATTTTAACTGCAACAATACTAGATCCCAGAATTCCCAATTTCTTTAACGCAGTATGAGAAAAAATTGTGCAAACTTCACCTGCGTTTTCGTAGGATAACTTTTGGTGTCTTAACACCTATTTCTTAAGCTTAATGTTGCTGTGATAAAAGGTTGAGTGCCGGGTTGTTATGGAAAAACTAGTTTGACAAGCAAACGAAAACAATTTGTTTTGTTGACATTCATTTATTGAAGTCTGCCCAATGTCTCTCCAAATCTTTGATTAGCATATTCTCCAGATTAAGACAGTGAAACTTGCTACCCAGATTTTGGCACCGTTCTCGCAAAACAGTAGTGTCTTTTGAAAGATTTATCCACAATCTGAACCCTAAGAAAAAAATTTCAGGCAGAAATAGAAAGGTTTCAGTTAAAGGAAATTAAATTTGGGGGTTGTATCGGTAACACAACATATCTCTAAAGTAAGTTTTCATAGTTAATAACTTTAGAATTTCTCATTTACGACAAAAATATCACAGTCTGTCGGTTTCAAATCCAATTTTCGAGGCTATTTTGCAATCAATATACTGTTAGACCTAAGAATGTATTTGACTGAACGAGCGAAACGGTCGCCATCGCCAGCTACTCTAGTACCTGTCTGCACAGAAAACAAAGCGCACGCAAGTAAGACACTGTTTTTGGTAAAAATCGGCTTTAAGTCACAACATCGACTTCCAATTATCTTTGATGTGGCAAAATTATGGTAATAAAAATATGTATTCTAAATTGTCTTTATTTTTGTATATTCAATACGCTTTACTTCAGTAAAAAGATTAAAGAACATTAAATATACGCGACTTAGTTTCTGTAAAATACAAAATAAGGCTTAAGCACGCGGTTTTGCCCTTCCTTAGTTGCTTTCGGCCATAGTTAGTTAAGTAAATACGAAGAGAAAATTTTACCCAGCTTTGTTTTGCTTCGACGGCCACTCTTTGTGAAAACTGTAGTTTTACGATATTAATGACATGCCAATTAATGCAATTCGGCACTATCAAAGAAGCCGTGGACACGCAATCTTCTTCTTGCGTTTTCCTATTTTTACCTCCTCAACTAGTTTTCTAAACTAGTAAAACAAGACAAATAACAACAAGAAATATGATGATGTCAAGGCTTCTTTGTGGCCTCCGTAAACCCAGTCTTTTGGTTAATACTTCTTAAGAATATCTCAAGTGTTCCGTCTCAATTCTTTTGCGATTCGTGCGTGTTAATTGCCAAATTAGAAAAATCGGAAAACGTTTTAACTCTTAGTGTAAACTGGTTATAGCGAAAACACAGCATAAAGAGAAGTTTTTTACCATGTTCTAACATAAAGTGTAAATCCATTAAGAATAAGTACTTTCTTCTTTACGTGTTGAAAGGAAGATTAAATCTTACATTTATGTTAAGATTCTTCACCAATTATATGGTAAAAAATTCCTCCCATCGCAGATTGTTAAAAATGCCAGCCACCCACCTTCACGCAACCTTCTTCTGTGTGGGCTACTCAAATTAACAAGGATATTTTCAGCTTGCTTGGGCGATCTGATCTGGGCAGTTCCAACGGCCATGCAACATTTTACTCACACCTTCAAAAGACCCTAAAAATGATAACTTGTAATTAAATGGTAATGGAGACGGAATGGAAAAATGTCATAAATAATGAATTGCAAGGAATGGGCTTTAAATTTTAATATATTATATAAACCGAAGCTGTCTTCTGAAATCATAAAACAAGCAATTAATTCTTTATTATCTGGTTTTTTGGTTTTCTTTTTCCGAACCTTCACTCCCCTAGCCACAATCTCTTTTACATCTTAAAACGTCCAATACAGAAGTTTCGAAATATCAACCCTGAACATTTTGAGCACTCGATCAAATTCTTATCTATATTTTTAAGCTTTTGGGTTGAGGTTGCAACACTAAGGCGTGATGGACGAAAAACTCAAGAACTACTGTAGCTTTTGCCAGCTTTTTTACAGCATACTGCATCTAAAGCCAAAACGGCGTAAAACAGGCACATATGCTATGTCCAAGATATCATCTCGAAACACGATTGATAAACGAAACAGAAAGGCTTAGCTGTTTGATGTATGAGAGGAAACTCCCCCTATAAAACCAAAGAGCACTTGGTCAAATTTTTATCTTTACTCTGAAGCTTTTGGATTGAGGTTGCGACACTAAGGCGTGACGGACGAAGAACTCAAGAACTAGCTTTTGCCAGCTTTTTTCAGAAAGCTGCAACTAAAGCCAAAACAGGCCAGGTGCAATGTATAATATATATCATCTCAAAACACAATTGATAAACGAAACAAAAAAGGCTTAGCTGTTTGATTTATTATAGGAAACTCCCCCTATGTAACAAAAAAATATTTTTCTCTTCCCATCTTAATTAGAACAAAATAGAACAAGTAAAGGTTAGTAGAGGAAGTAGTCTCTGTTCAGTTTTATATAAATGATTGTTAACAAGCAAAGTAAAAGTAGCCGTTTGGTAACCTTTTTTGGTAAAGGCTACAATGGAATGTTGTTAACACTATTTGAATCGGGTCTCATTTCGCATCATATGGCGTCACTGATAAGCTAATGTCGCGCATTGTGAAACAACTATCATATCCAGTTTACATAAAAAATAAGCCTATGAGTATAAACAACGTTTAAATCGAGCTTAATAAATAATTACTTGCGTGAACATTCAGCACGGAACAATATTGGAGGTGGGAGACTAGTTACAGTAACATCTAATGTCACGTGAGAAGAGTGTGCAGACTTCTCATCGTCTAAACTAAACTTGATTTCTAGTCAGACCTTGTTGGTTCAATCAAGCATTGAAAAATATATGATCCAGAATCAAAGAATCGAGTTTAATTGAAGGTGGGTATTGATAATGTAGCGCCTAAAGGTTTTTGTACTTTAGTGACAATCATGTCTTGATACTTCGGGGGAAAGATATATTGGTAACAAAGTAAAAATAAATACTTCTGTGAAAAGCTGTAATAACAAAAAATAGAATTTTCCAATACGATAAACGTTAAACAACCTTTGTGGAAACAAAAGAAGGAAAATAAAAGGGTCCAAAAGCAGAGAACCGAATTTAATGTAACGCCTAAAGGTGTTTTTAGCGATTAATAAATATCAGGCTTGATATTGGATACTTCGGGGAAAAGATATATAGATAAAAAACGAATTCTCCATAATGATGAACATCAAACAATTGACACCAGAACGAAAACGAATAAAATTGCCTTCTTTCACAAAAGCTCGTTTTAAGCTAAAAGTTCACTGGCCGACTCGGAAAATTAAATATTTATTCATTTTAAAACAAAGTTAAACATGCAGCGGAAGTCGTTTATATGGGCACCTTCCTAAATTGCCAGGCGAATCAGGTTGGAGAGCCATGCAGAAATTTTTAAATTAGGAAAACAGAACGTAAAGATCCAAACTACACTTCAGGACCAGCATGCAACTGAAACATCGCCTTCAATAAAGATCACGAGTTTGTATGGAAAACCCTCAATTCTGCGTCACACTGGAAAACGAGAAAGTTCAAAGAAGCAATTTAAACTGCTATTTTAAAACTCACGTCAAAAACAAACAAATTTTAAAGTCCTTAGATCTCGCGGCCGCCGGTTCCCTAGAGGAATTACTTAATAATAATCTTTTGCATCATGATGCGATTTAAACAAAAACATATTACCCGAGTCTCAAAACCTAAAGGAGATCAATTGGACTTCTTTTTCATATTTTTAGCCGTTTTTAATAATATATAGGTAGGTAATGACTTAATTTGATTTTCAGGTTTTCTAGCCAGAACACACGCCGGCGACTTGCAACCAATCAACATAACGTTATACAACACAAGCGAACAAATGCCTTTTAACTACTAGTATTTTGCTTCTTTTAATTCCCTTGAGTCTTGATAAGGCGCATAGAAACCGCTTTCAAAAGCAAGAGAAGGCCGCGCAAATGTTTAATTTTCAGATTGAAATCCTCCCCGGGGCCTCATGAATTATCTGTAACTTTTCCGATTAAGCCAGCCTCTAGCATACCAAGCTTGAGTATTTGCCGAAAAACCACGTTTTTGTCTTTAATTCGACATACATTGTACCTGGTAAGCCCTTTGAGTTTTGATAAGGCGCATAGAAACTGCTCTCAAAAGCAGGAAAAGGCCGCGCAAATGTTTGATTTTCAGATTGAAATCCTCCCCGGGGCCTCATGAATTAGCTGTAACTTTTCCGACTAAGCCAGCCT
>JANVCF010189000.1:0-10048 GCA_025388745.1 Hydrozoanthus gracilis
ACCCATGAAGGAATACTAAAACAAACCTGCAAACTTCTTGTTATCTTCATCAATGGACCAGAAACTATGATCAAAGGTGAATGTCTATAATACATAAGAAACACAAAAGTTTCACTTTTTGCAACACCAAATATTATAATTCTTTTGAATAAAGAGACAACAAAATGCTTTAAAATAATCAATTATTTATTTAGTTAATTTGTACATAAGCTGAATCAATACCAGTTAAATGTACTTGTAAATCTGTGTATGTACATGTATACAAGTTAATGTCCTTTTTTATTAATTTAGCATTAAATAAAAGTTCAATGTAACGTTTAAATTTATTATTTTGTTCTAAAACAACCCCCAGGGGCTTAGTTCAAGGGGAGGGTGCGAAGTTTTTCTATCTAAAAGTTGGTTTTTAAATGCCCCAGGGCATATTATACATGTTGGCTCATTTTATCAGAATTTTATTGTATACTGGGTTTGGAATAATTTATATCAACACTAAAACAGATAAATTGCATTAAACAAACAAATCGTTATTTGTATAATTCGTTGCAGCTACATACACAAATTAAATAAGGCACTCTTGAAACTACAGTACAATATGGATCAGCAGAAAGTGATCATATGTACATGTATTTACTTGAAATGCTTGTGGCTTCAAAAAGTAAAAGCCACCTTCAGTATGCATTGCAATAATTTACCAAAATTACAATGCATGCATGGCTATAATGAAGTACTTTTAAGATACTGTCAGCAACAAGATGGGTCAAAGTGAAGGAAGGTCATCAAAATGGTGGTGACAAAGTTAATCAACAAATATCAAAACAATCTATTTCAGTAACTTATTTCATTGGCAATAAGGTAAATTTCTGGGCACCAAAATCATTTTCTTTCCCAATTTAAATCAAAATCATCAAAAAACACTTCCAAGAAATAAAACAGGCACAAACTTATGGCTGAAATATTTAAACTTGAACCAATATTTTTACTTTTTTCATTGAGAAAGCAGTATGTTTTATCATACTTTTCAGAATGTAGATGTGATAATAGTAAAAGCAAACATCATCCTCAGGAGCGGAGTATTAGGTAGCTTTTACCAACATGTATTACATATAACTATCTTAGTATTCAGTATTCATTTATTCGACAATAAATGAATAATATTATTATCAGTAATTACAAGATAGTACAAAAAAATTGGTTTTTTGGCGAGGATGTCTGATAGAAGCTTCAGGCTTAAAACTCTAATCAGACACCCTCACTAAAAATGTTTAAAGTATACAAAAGTTATGAAGGAAGAAAAAACATTTACAAAGTTATTTACAGAGTATACAAGATTAGCAATAGCTATATATCATTATTAAAGTTGATAACAAAAAAATAAATTACAGAATACAAATTTTACAAAAATAACATATGCAACTGACAATCAAAGATAAAGAAATTTTTTGGTAGAAGTTGAGCTGTGTTGTTCGATTAATTAAGATTTCATAAACGAGTGCGAGGTCTGTTCTGGAAAAAAATTTGCCTGAGGTCTTTCAGTGTACAGATTGAGCGAAGGGGGTCTGTATAAAAGGCTGACGGCAGATATTTTCCCAGACAGACTGAGATTCAAACAAAGTTATGAAAGTATAAGATATGAACAGTGTTACATGGCTTTAGGTTTGGGTCAGTAAATGGGAACAATCAATTATCTGTGCGTGCTTGTGAGAAATCAGTCCAATTTAACTCTCTGGTCCTGTGTGACTCACAAAGTTGTAATATCAATACATGACAGATTGTTTAAAAATTGCTGTTTTTGCTTTGTTGTTGATATTACTATGTCTTATTAATTTAGCTAACTAATTGCCATTTGGGCAAGTGGCATCAAGAAATCATGTGCTTGCATAATTTTACTAACACAAAAACAAATTGAAAGCAAGACAGTAATAAAAGTAGTCTGGTGCAAATAGCTTGCAGCCTTTTTGTAAATACAAGTTTAGAAGAACACCTTTTTACAGGTTTCTTTTCAGTATAAACTACATTATAAAGTGAACAATGTGTATATCGACAGACAGAGTTTCAACTAATTAAAACAGTGCCATTTTTAGCTCAAACTGGAATGTTGTATTTAATATAAGTTTTTAATCCTTTCTAACCGTTCGGGTGACCTTTCTCTGATTTCTGCTTGCCCAGGGCAAACATTACTCATATTTACTTTACAAAACTCATGAAAACTCTTGATTCAAATTTTGAAAATTCTGATTGCCCTTTCCTGATCAGCTAAACAAAACACTTATTTTAAAGTAATTAACACCAACAGTGTAATAAAAACATTCTTAACAGGAAATAAATTATGTTTTGATAGAGTGGCAATATAACACACAGCTATCTTTAAAAATGGTGCAAAGTAAGCAAGATTCACAAAACTGACAGAGAACTGTTGTGGTTGCGAAAAAGAGCTAAAAAAAAACTTCAGACAATGTTGGCGACAGTACAGCATGCTTCATGTTCAAATTCATTAAATTATGGGCTAGCATAAGCATAAAATTCTTTCAGTGGTCATTCAAAAAACTGACAGCTGTGACATACCAAATCAAAAATTTTTCCATTCCAAGCCAAAGACATATTAAAAAGTTTATGTTCTTAGGAGCTTTAAATTTTAAAAATACATTTCCAACTATCTTATCTTTTTAAAACTATGCTTAAAAAGAGCTGGTTTATTCTAACTTTATTTTACATGAATCGTTCATGATATTTTCATGCTGAGACGTTTCCAAACAAATCGGGTACAGTTTAACGCTAAAACCTAAAATATAAACTACTTCGTTAATTCGGTTTAACTTTTAGATTCGGGCAGCTAACTATGCTACAAATATTTTCATATGCCACACAAAGCCACATTTGTGTAAATATGTTCAGCAGTACACAGCCTAAAAGTAAAAACCGTTTTTGAATGATTCTGACACTTGAATAAATTCAAAACGTGCCATAATTTAAAAAGACGATCATATAGAAGGAACACATATCTCCGACAAGCATTTCCGTTCGTAATAAGCTTGCACAATACCACAACACAAATTAAATCAACTGAAGATTTAAGACAGTTTAGACTATGTACATTTGCAATTAACATGAAAACTTAATCAATATTTAAAAACCAATCACTATGTACGAACTCAGAAATTAAGAGAAAACTTGGATTCTAAATGTATTTCAAATCTTTACCTTGTTCTGCTTCCTGTAGAAATCCCATGTAAAAAAGAAATCAAATAACAATTAGGAAATAACTACGAGAAAAGTTAAATCATATTTGAGTCAATTGAGAGGAGAAACAAACTATTTGTTTACATTTAGTAAAGAAATGTTTATTCTTAATCAAAGACTCCATTTGAGTAAAACCCGCTTTAGACCATAAGCTTTGTTTATAAAAACGTGTTCATATGTTTTGCAAACAGCTTTCAATAATCAGAAGAAATCAGTTTTGCTTTTTCTAAAATGCACTTGACTTTCAAACATAATTATAAAATAATTTGAATTGTGCAGCCAATACGACTTCGCAGCTATATCAAAATGTAAATTAACTCGCATTGTACAGGGGTCTTAAAAGAATTTCGCCGTTTATATAACATTAATCTATGGCAGGAAGACGACAATATAACAATTCCGTGTACATGCAATACTACAATATACGTTGGGCCTAAACGCAAAATAATTCAGACGAAACCAAATTAAACAAAAAAAAACATTTATCTTTTCAGAAACACAGATCCCGACATAAATTCAAAATATGAAGCATTCGCGAAGACATTCAAAATATTCGCATATCGTTTCCACTTCTAACGACCTGTAGATATCGATTTAACCAGCAGAATCTATTAAAATTTTAAAAAACGATTTGCGCCATTGCTACGTTTCATAAAACGTGTAATTGCTGCTTGAGTCATTTACCAAGTCAAAATCTTCTTTGAAATCAAAAAGGACTTCAGTTAAATGCTGAAGTGACACAGATTTTGCAATAGAATAGAAGAAATGCCCAACACAGCGGGACTATATTTCGTCAGTGTTTGTTTTGTTGACTGCAAAAATGAGAAAAGGTCTCCTTAATTCTATAGCCGGCAAGAAGTAAACAGCGATGCCCGTTTAATTCATTTTAACCATCAAACTGCTAGTTAAAACCGACCAGGACAGTCGGATAATCAAACAAATTCACCAGTTTCTACATTGCCTATTTCACATTTCTGCCCTCAAAGTCAAACGTATCTTTTGAAAACAGGCAATTTAAAAATAAGCCTTAATTTGTTAAACACTTTATAAAAAAAGGAAGTTTAAGTCGAGTTATCTTTTTTCAAGATTAAATACATATTATATACAACTTGATCGACACTCTGCTTTCTAGTAAGTTCACTCGCCACACAACATCTAACACCGACTGCCGGATAAGAAACTCGGACTTACTTGTCGCCTCTCAAAGACAATAGAAGTGTCTGTTCCTCCATCATGTCAACAACAACCTTTGCTCCCAGTTCCATTTCTGTTCAAAAAAAATTTCAAGGTCATGTCTAAGAGAATCATACGAAACGATTTGAAATCGAATCTTGGTGTAAAGTGCAAACAAACCTCGCCGGTTGAATGGCCGAACACGCACTGCCACTTTCACCTTCGAAGACATGTTTCCACGATCAAGAAAGAACTTAAGTTTAAATATCCATAAGATTGAGTACAACAGTTTAACAAATACACATAGTTTGTCTCTGGTGAGTCTTATTCACATATCATGACATCTCGCTGAAGATTCAGTCCGGTTTTCAATCGGTACTATGCCAAAACAAAGATACATGCGCGGCCATTTCACTAAGCGAGATTCCCTCATAATCCGGGAGTTTGGCCGCGTGACTTGTCCGCGGGAGGCCCATGGGAAGGTGGTAGTTCCATATATGGTAAAGAGAGTTAAAAGCGGGCGAATTTGATTTTGGAAAGTGTTACTTTGAACAGTTTGCTTTTGAAGTGTTGCCCAAATTGTTTCGTCTAGTATATATTTGACCGACAGCTGAAACAGCAGCAACAAAACATAACATATATCAGGATGTTACACGGTGGAGCGAATGCGTGAAGTTTGTCTTCCAGTGGAAAAAAGAATTTTCACGAGTGAGCGTAGTATGCTTAAGGGAAGAGGTTAAAACTTTGTCCATTCTTAAGGACGCGATTTTTAAAGGTTAAGTTTCCACTAACCCTGGCCATTATCAGCCTTAAAGGTGGTTTTGGTTGGGTATATTACCCCCTCCCCCTTTTCCTGACAAGTGGTGAAGGTGGATTGTAACCAACCCCCCAAAAGTCGATTCAAAACAATGGTATTTTTAAGGAACCCAATTTTATCGGGGGAGGTGGTGGGTGGCGGCACAAACCCCCTACCTCACCCCTCCCCACTTTTTCAGATCAAGTTCAATTTCTCAAAACCTGGTTTAGGGGTATTGGTTGTTATTGTATTATTTTCAAGGCGTTGGTGCAAGCACTTTATCTATATCTATTTTATTGAACATGATATTTGCTCCTGAAATTCAGCACTTTTGAAAGAAGGTGGTGGGTGGCGGCACATAATACCACAACCCCCAAGTATTTCAGCATTCATTTATTGGCTGGAGAAAGTACCATTGTTTTGACCTTTTCCCTAAGATGGGCCAAACTGGCAGCACTTTTGATGAGGATGAACGAAGTCGGGAAAGTCCCAATAATGCTCAAAAAAGTAGTAAGGCACGAAAGTTTTCCACCCTAAAGATACCTCCCTGTTTGAAATTACCCTATAAAATACCAATTGAAAATAAACATTTTTCTCTGGATAGCTAGCATGCAGCGCTTAGCCTACCCGTTCGTGTTGCGCTGAATGTGATGTGGAGCAGGTAGAATGCTAAAGGCGCAAGCGGAATATGAAGGTTAGGGAAAAGGTCAAAACACTGGTACTTTCTCCAGTCAATAAATGAATGCTGAAATTTCTCACTATGAACATATTTATCAAGAAAGACGACTTATCCGATTGAGACGAACTATTCGTCATATAAATCGAGGAGAGGAACTAAAATTACACAGCTAGCAGACCCACTTGCGGCGACAAAGATACTTCTGCGAAAATACAAGACGCTCTAAATGCATTTTATCTATCTAGGTCAGTCGAATAATTTGTATTTCTGGGAAAACACAGCCAATCCGCTCTCTTGGTTTTTATTTGAAAGCGAGAAGAACATAACGTATTTATCAAACTGATCGTATGAGTTCGTACGCGTGCCAGCGAAAGGATTAATTAGTTTTGAGTATATCAAAATAAAGAAAACTGGCGGTCGCTGTGCAATGTGCACTGAGAAGCAGTGTAGGCTGGTATATAGACCAGAGTTCGAGTTTGAAGTATCTGGTAGTTTTAATTTACATGTTTTGAAACTTGCTTTGCCTGGATTTGGCTTCGATCGGTGATCCCAGAGTCAAATCCACCACACCTTATTGTAAATAGCCAACTGGTCTGCCTCCAACCAATTGGGTTCTTAACTGTGTACATAACACCGTTTAACTGATATCCTTACTAAGTCGGAAACAGCTATCACTTTGATACTTCACTATTTTTTCAGAGCTTGACAACCCATTGAGCTCAGTGTGCGTGTATAGTGATAAACGCCATATCTTACATTGTGAGGGCTTAACAATGAACACATGCAGCTCAGTCTAATAGTATTTTTAGGTAGGCCAACATGTACAGTGTAGCCGTCCCGATGAAACTATATTTAGGAAATAAGATCAACTTAAGAACAACTAGATGATGCTGAAATCGCCAAAAAATGTTTAAAAACAGCCCAGCCTTAGCCAAAAATAGTGCAAAAATTGTTTATTTATGCCATTCAGCCTTCATATCCGGCAGTATGACCAATATTATTATTAATGGCATGTCGTTGTTGCTTATCTCCAAAGTCCTTTATTGAAAGTAGCTTGACATAGCAGCTCAGTATTTCTCTCAGTGTACAACTAAAGTACCTTTTTTCTAATGTAAAAAGAGTCCCTAACATAAACAAAGGTAAGAAAAGAAAGAACTTAGCGTGTAAGACAAAATTATGTTGAAGCAAAGCCAACTGCCAGTGACGCCAACTTGCTCATCAGAGCCGGATAATTCATGACATGATGCAGAATAATTTGGCACGCCTTTTTATTTCTTTGCCAAAATCATTTAAACTTCTTTCAGTTGTTTTAACTTGCTTTGTTTCAACTTTATACACATATATTAATTTTTTCTCCACGAGAACTTGAAATGTGTTATGTCTTAAAACCATTTGGGATTCTCTTACAGTTTTATAAATCAAGAAAATAGACGGGCAGGAACACGTGGGGAAGACAATCGAATCGGAAATGCGAGCTGGTGAGCCGTTCTCAAACGGAAGGCTATAATTAATGTTCAGCGTGGCGCACTGATCCACAATGAAAATGCATTTTCTGGCATTTTGGTCTCAAAACAAAAAACATCAAAGTGTTCCGTCTTCTGATCTGCCACGTTACAAAGTACTAAGTTTAGATTTCAAGATACTCTTTGAAAAATTGGAACATGCGAAAACTTGGTCTTCTGACTTAGTCTGGAGAGGCCGCCGGTCGAAACAGGTTCTTTCAAAAACTGCGACGTTACTGAAATTGAGTATCAACAGTTTAGCCGTCCTCCATTGCTTTGTGTCAATTTGATGATGAAAACGTTAATGACTTTAAAGCTGCCACTTTTTTCAAAAAGTGTTTCTTCATTTCCAAAACTGATATATCAGAACATTCTCATCAGCACCTATATCGATAAACCACCAGCGTACTACGTACTTTTCCATTCTTATGATCGTATACTCTCAGCTTTTTTTTTCTAAGAGTTAATTTTTTGTAAGGTTGATCGTTGAGAATCGGCCGCAAAATTTAAAAACACGCCAAAAACAATCGAGGTTGGCTGCCAACTTTGTTATTTCACATTGAGGTAAAAAAAAATGAATTCATTCATTTCACTCGTTTATATAGCTTTAAGCTTCCGGAATGTTTGCGCTTGAAAGAAAAAAAAACGAGCACAATTCAGTTTTGGAGTGAGAACCAGCAATCTTTTCCGAGCAAGGTTCTTATAAAGTTGTTGTGTACACCCAAGCCGTTTGATTAAATTAAGAACATTCTTAGGCTCAGCTTTACATGTGCCGAATCTAATATAACCATTTTGGGTGGATTTGACATGGATAATTAAGGCCTTGTTTATACGTCAAGTTTAATTCAGACGAATATAGTTTACATTAAATTCGATTTATCTAGACGACAGATTTTATTCGACCGGCCCAGGTAGAGCCTTCGGTGATTTTACCAGACGTCTAAAACGAGATGGTGTTAAGAGGTTTAAATTTATCCGTCTTCGAAAGACGAATAAAAAGCCTTGGACGAATTCAGTTATTCGCCGATAACTTGTTCCATACGTCGCAGAATTGTCGCATTTTATTGCATAGAGTGCTTTGAAATAAATTCACCCACATTAAATTCGATAATTGTGCGACGTATGAACAGGGCTTAAGTTCGACAATACGTAATTCAAACGTTGATTCTAATGGTGTTGGATTTAGTTAAAACTAAATTGGGAAACACGTTGGTTTTGCTTTCCTTCAAGTTCTATGTTTCCCTCGACTTTGACTCGGGAAACATCGGGACTTACAATCGAGAAAACAAAACTAAATGCTTCCCCGAAGGGCTATAATTTAGGTATGTTTTGTCACACCACACGAGAAAAAATACTAGTTCAGTTTTGAGCTAGTGTGCAAGCGGAATTGAAATCGTCCATTTTGATGATGCGGGCTCCGACAGTGATTGTGACTCAGCCTTAGGGTTCGATAAAGACAACCTGGAGAGCAGCTCTTAATTTAGATGGGGAAACTGGATTCACAGTTCTTTCTGATTGGAGGGTTGTTTTGGAATCAAATCAAATACAAACAAACATAAACAGACAACTATCATTTACAGATCAGTCAAATGTTTCATTTTTGTGAGCATTTTCCGCTCCTCAAAAACAGTTTTTGTAATTATGAATCCCGCGGTCCAGCGGAACGCGGAAAACTGCATGCAGTGCAGCTCTGCAAGTTTTCCGGGCGAGCAAGCCAAGACTTTGTCTCGGGAAACACCGAAATTCTCGGGAAAACAAAACTCACTGTTTCCTTGGGGACTACACATTAAGTGTGTATATTGTAGCTTGTGAGATAATCTTGGTTTTATCTTGTTGGTGATGCAGTGGACGAGTGCCGGGCTGGTGTGTACGTTCGACTCGTCAATCCCTGGGCCGCGTTTCCAGCCTAGCGCAGACCAGTTGTTTTCGTTTTGTCTACCACACTTGCAAACTCTATCGGTAAATTATTGTCCGTTTATCGGTTATACCATATGCATACATTCTATTTGTTTTCCGCTATTTAAAAATGGCGTTGTACAATCTGTACGTCGATCCACCTATTCTTTCTCTTAATCACTCATACATTTGTAATGTTTGAGTCAATTCCAGCTGCAAGCACCCCCACCCCCCCGGAAACCCCAGGCATTTGAAAAAAATGGTCAAATGCCCTGCCTAACGGGCAATTTTCATTGGCAATTGCCCCGCCCTCTGTACCTACTATAATGGTCAAATGCCCGGTCCCCCAGTCCATCAGATCATACAAAAAAATTAGTTGTCAATTTTTAATAAACATAAAATAAACTGTACCACGTGGTTGAATAACAGGCTCTCGCGCCAAAACCAAAAATCAAAACAAACATGCGCAAAATTAAAAGAACTAAACATGACACATGCACTATGCCCTCACAGCGGATTCGCGGCGTGTTAGTGTTGGACGGTTGGAAACGCTATGAAAACGGTAGTGTGGACGCGGATCAATTGATGTGTTTTCGGTACTTTTGAATCTGCGTTAACGTTAGTGTGGACGGGCCCTTAAGGGGGAGCTATGGGTCTAAAAAAGGCAAAAAACTTTCAAATAATAAAAATGTTTTTTGTTGCATTTCCTGAAACTATTGCTATTCTAGTTTTATAATTCAGCGTTTAAATTTTAAGATTCCCGCC
>JANVCF010189011.1:0-10047 GCA_025388745.1 Hydrozoanthus gracilis
GGTAGAAGAAAGTTGAAAGAGCTTTGATTTAACAACCAAAACATGTTTTTTCTAAAAAGCGGTTGTGTACTAGTAACGAGCCTTTTCCAGTCGCTGTTATAGCTATCATCCAATAGGTTTTTCAGCCACATGATCTTTAACGCTCCAATGAAAGATGATATATGGTATTTTCCTAGAGATTTTATCAGGTTTTTTGTTCCATATAAATTTATAAAAAAGTGTAGTTATGTTTTTGACTTGAGAGTCGGTCGGATTAGGTAAACTTTGAAAAAGGTGAACTAACTTTGGAATCGCTAACGACTTTATAACTGTAATTTTCCCTATCAGTGTAAGTTGTCTAAAAGCCCAACTTTTACAAAGCTTATCTATCTCCTTTATTTTAGCCTCGTAATTTTTGTTTGCTCCATAATCATCTAGTGTCATGTTAAAAGTAATCCCAAGAACTGTAAAACTGTCATTATGTACCCAGTGAAGATTTGCTTCTGGCAAAAGTTCCACCCTACATCGTTTTCTGGGACCTAATCAGACAGCTTTTGTTTTCTCACTATTAATTTTCAGACCAGAAATGTACGAAAAAGAATGTAGCAACTCCAGGCATTCTCTCAAAGAATCTTCACTGCCATTTAAAAGAAAGAATGTGTCATCTGCATATTAACCTAATATGAACTCCTTATCACCTATCTTTATGCCTTTTAGAGAGGTTGGTTTCTTCGCCTTATAAGGGATAATATTTCTGCTGCAATTATAAAAAGATATGGTGACAGTGGGTCCCCCTGTCGGACTCCCCTTTCTATAGCAAAGAAATTTGAACAATGACCGTTATAAGTGATGCAACTTTTTAAATCATTGTAAAAGGTCTTAACCCATTGTCTAATCAATGTTCCAAAGTTGAAAAAAGCTAGTGAACTATCTATGAAATCCCAGTTCAAGGTATCAAATGCTTTTTCAAAATCATTTAAGAGAAGTAGTCCTTCGATAGTCAAGTCGTAAAGAAATTTAGTATTATCAGCGATTTTTCTTCCTTTTATGAAACCTTTTTGTGTCTCGCTTATAATTTTTGGTAGAACCTTTTTTATTCGATTTGCATTTTTTAGCTGGAGTATTTTATAGAACAAGAAGTTGATTTGTGGATATCGTCCTTTGCCGTCTTTTTGTATTTGTGGTATGGCTTCCTCACACTGTTCAAAACACTTCTGAGACAACTGAAATTCTAATAAAATCTTCTCAACGTGATATTTTCGATGGTAAATGGACTTCCCAATATATCTATGCTTGTTTTGGTAGAAGTCAACGAATTCACGAACCGTATCATAACAATAAACAGAGCCACAGTTTCGACAAACATTCATGCCGCTGTCATTTATTGTCTCTACATTATCACAGCAAGGATTTTCACGTTTCGATTCATATTCGCATAATTTAAAATCACAAAATGGACAGGATATCTCTCCATTATCTATTAATTCATCGTGAATTTCTAAAATACTATTAGTAGAGATTATATTCTTATAGCTAAAACCAATACTTAAACAAAATTACCACACCACCAGTTTTGCCTATGGGCATTATAAAATCTAGTTGGCTGCTGACGTAAATACACAGCTGGGTCTCTTCGTGCCACTCTTGCCGCCCACGACCTCATGCAGTCGAAAACAAAAGAATCCAACTAAGTTAACCTGGCTTTATTAACAATTGGCGTGGGTGGCCCAGATTATTATTTGTTTAGGCAGGTTTCTGTGAAACAAAAGAATTTTTACACGAATTTTCATATTTGTGAGCGAAAGTTGTGTAAATTTTCACATTCATTAGAGAATTTATTGCAGAAAATCGACTTCATCATCATAAACTTTTGGAGTAAACTTTACTCAAGAAGTTTGTGCTTATACAAATTTAGTATCACGCGTGAGAATTGTTATGGAAAAGTCCCACTGAATGACGTCATCAAGACGTGTTCTGGTCAGAGTGGTAACCCCCTAGATTCGTTTTTGAGTATTTAGTTGCGCAATGGAATAATTAAATGCGCTCGTAATATGAAAAACATATAGATTTCCATTTCTGAAGAATACATAGTTTCCATAAAATAATCAAATATAGGTTTCAATTCATTGCAATTGTTTCATCAAAATCATAAAATATATAGTTTCCATAATATGATATTAATTTTTTATTTCCATCACGTGGAAAGTAGTTTAGTAATTGGGTTGGTTTTAGCGAAGTTTTACAAAACTGCGCTAGAACCCCCAACTCCTATACTACTGATATTGTTGTTTTAAACTTTTGTCATGCTTGAAATCCATAGGGATCGTTATTGAATATTGAATATCGTGGTCGAAAACTGAGGAATGTTGAATATTTGGCTGAAAAATAGTTTTACTGAGTACAGAATATTCCCGAATAAATAAAAAGAATATAGATGTTCAAAATAAGATTAGTATAGGGAATAGGAATATTTACCTCGGGGGAGCACAGAAATACGGAGTTTTTAGAGTGAAAATGTTCCGCTTCCCTGAAATTTATTGCGTGAAGTATTATAAAAATTTTACAGTTTAACTGTGTGTTTCAATTAGCGGCCATTCGCATTTTCAAATTCGTCACAAAACGATACTAGTGCATGAATATGGCTGTTTCTGCGTTAATATTCACTGATGACAAAGAAAGCAGTGCCACCTCAGCTGCGATCGAAATTTACTTCCTTGTAGTATTAAACGTCTTGGTACTCGCTCTTATTTCGACACACCGCAAGATTCTCAAAATAGGCTAAATCAGATAAGTTACGCGAACTAAAGTCATTTACCATACTATGTTGGAAATTGTAAACCTACAACTTTGGATCGGTAGAATGCAAACTTAACTTTCAGTTGACCAAGATGTTTAAGCAATGTTAGTCGGGTTTCGAAATGATTAGATTGCTATATCGAATTCTATCCTTCGGTCAACCGTGCGTCGACAAAAGAACCATGCACAATCAAACAATGACTTACTTTCGGTTTTTGTATCCGTGAGTCCTGCTCTTGGTAAAATAGATAACACTGTTGCCCTGGCTTTGGCAATCTTTACGACTTTCGGTGATTGAATACGATCTGACACTGACCGGAAGAGCTAATACTGAGGTCAAGGGAATTTTCCCTTTTCAATTAATGCATAGATCTCAGAGTAGTTCGCATTAGGAATGTCTCACGCACATGCTCGAGTTTAATGACTGTTTCAAGTACAATTTTTGGTGTAGTAGAACTGTGATGAGACATGATCGTTCACTTGAAAGTTTGCACGGTTGTCGATGTGTTTGAGATGATCATTCTACAAATTAAATAATAAAGAACGCCGCTTGGCAAATTTTAATTTAAATTTCCGATTAACATAAGATGCACACGCTGAGTCAGTTGTTTGATTTGACTTCATCGTAACAATATAATATTTATTAAGCCTTCGCTAATCATTTCTTCTTCTTTTATAGGTTCCATCAGAATTCATTTTGACGATTGTACTTGAAACGAATAATTTTTATGTAGAACTGGATGTTTTACCCTCACCCCTCCCAATAAAAAAATAACTGTACTTATGCGGAAAAGAGCACAATTGCGAGCGCAAAAAAATTTTAAAAAAAATTAAGTCAGAGCTGTCGTCGAAGTTGTAGCTAGCTGCTGTGGTTTAATATATTTTGTAGAGAGTTTTTCCCCAAACTCCTTGGTGTTATATTTGGTGCCGTGACCAGGATTAAAAGTCGATGTTTGGAGTGGTTTTATACGCCGTTTTAACTGTTTCATCGATGGCTCGTGGCGTCGACACGGCAAACGCAAAACCAACCTCCACCGCCGAAGTCGAAGGATATCAGTTAAGTTGGAAGCATTGATTTGTGGATTACCATCTAAAAAATTCGAAGAATTAGCGGAGCGTTTGAGTTTCACGAAATATCGGAAGAAATTGAAAAACAAGAAACAAACAGAAGTAAGTCCGAGTACATTGTTTTGATTGAAATTTTCGCTAGGGAGGAGCCCTCGCCGCTTCTGGACAAGTCAAAATACTCTAAAAAGTATAAAGGGATAAAAACTTTCCACCCTAAAAATACCTCTCGTCTTTTAAAATTACCCTAAAAAAATCTGGGTAGCTAGCGGGCGGCGTTATATAAGTCCTCTCTTGCTGCGCTGAACGCAATATGCAATTAATAAAGGCACGCGCGTATTGTCTTAACTTCTCGTTCAGAACACCATTTGCTAAAACATGGGGCTGAAACACGTTTGACGGGCTTAACAACTCTAAAAGTACAAGGCTCTTGGTTTAACCCAGGATTTCCGGATACCGGACTGGCAAATTTTAACCCTAAAAATATACGACGGTCATACCTACTGATCCCAATACTAGGGAGTACCCCCAAGGCAATCTGTAGTGCTTACCGGCAATCCCCAGTTCATGTAAACAGACCCTAAAAAATACCAGCTCTTGGTTTATCACAGGATTTCATTAAGAACCCCTAAAAATACCGGACTGGCAAATTTTACCTCTAAAAAAATACGACGGTCCTACACCATCCCAATACTAGAGAGTACCCCCTCCCCCGGAACTTAGTACGTAGTACTTAGTGTTAGCTAATACGTAAGTGACAACTTCCCTATAAAAGAATGTAGGGAAGTTCTTTTGACAGTCTTTAAATACGAGCAAATTACCATCTTGACTTTGAAACAAACCTCACTCACCCTAAATGTGTTATCTTCTTGTGTTTTGTGCCATTTTGAGGCCGCTTTGTAGTCGAAGACGTGTTGTTCCTACATTGCGCTCAAATCAAAAAATTTAACGATCCAAATGGACGGAGGAGCAGAAAGTTAGTTACAACTTTTATGAAGATCCAGATATATTTAGTTGACATGTTTCGGCATACAGGGCACTATTCCTCCACTCAGACCCATAGTGTCTTCTACTGGAGCTTACAACTACAATCTCGCCAAGTTCCTATGCAGTCTTTTGTCTCCACTTATTCCAGATGAATACAGTGTCACAGATTCCTTCTATTTTGTGGAAGAAATACAAAGGTTATCAATACACCATAAATTTATGGTCTCGTTTGATGTTGAGAGTCTTTTCACGAACATTCCTCTGGACGAGAGTATTCAACTAGCAATAGATTATATAATTAGTATAATACGAACACTAAACTGACAACTAAAGAACTTGAGGATTTATTTTATGTAGCAACTTCACAATCTCATTTCTCATTTAAAGGCTGTTACTATGACCAAACAGATGGTGTAGCGATGGGGTCCCCCTTAGCCCCCGTTCTGGCTAATCTTTTTATGGGACATCACGAGATGAAATGGCTCAATGAATTTAGTAGTGCTAAAGTGTTATTCTACTGTCGGTATGTGGATGACGCATTTTGTGTTTTTGACTCGCTTACTGATGCGGAGATGTTTTTTCAGTATATCAACTCCCGCCATACGAAGATACGGTTCACTATGGAGAAAGAACATGAGCACACATTACCTTTTCTTGATGTCCTGATTGATAATAAGCAAGAAACCATTATCACTAAAGTTTTCCGCAAGACCACCTTTACGGGTTTGTTTACTATTTTTTTTTAGTTTCACGTCCTACTCTTACAAAATAGGCCTAGTGATTACCCTAATCAATCGTGCGTTCAAGATCAACAGCACATGGTCAGGTTTTCACCAAGTGTTCTACCTCACATAGCGTATGATATCTGCTGCTATGCTAGTGATCATGGAATGCACCTAAACCCTACCAAATGTAAAGAAATGTATTTCGATTTTCTGCACTATAAACTGGCTAGTCCTCCCCCATTGCAGCTCTCTGGGGTAGTAATTGAGCGCGTAAGTAGTTATAAACTACTTGGGGTTCACGTATCGGAAAATCTCACATGGAATACCCACTGTGACTATATCGTCAAGAAAGCTCGTAAGGGGCTTTACGCGCTCCGCGCCCTGAAAGAGAACGCACGTTTCACAGAGGGACCTTATACAGGTTTACGGCAGCCTCCTTCATCCTATATTAGAATACGCCTCCCCTGTCTGGGCTAACATCCCCAAGTATTTGTCCGACCTTATTGAGTCTGTTCAGAAGGTGGTGTAGACTCTCTCGTCCAGCGTCGTGACGCTGCATGCAGGGAGTTTATTTCTGAAGCGAAGAACTCTGGTTTTCC
Organism: Hydrozoanthus gracilis; assembly: GCA_025388745.1. Lineage (NCBI taxonomy): Eukaryota > Metazoa > Cnidaria > Anthozoa > Zoantharia > Hydrozoanthidae > Hydrozoanthus > Hydrozoanthus gracilis. The sequence goes on from JANVCF010189011.1 coordinate 6,152, forward strand.
CACAGCACACCGGTTCGCGCCACAATTATGGACTTCGCTCGGGTGTGGCGCGAAGTGACCGACGTGTACCCAATACACAGAGGCTAGGCAACTTCCTTACATACAAATACTTGCTGTTATAACTGTTTTTGTTAAGTATATTTATTTAATTTATTGTTATTGATATATTTAATGTATTGTGTATTTCTGACTTCTCCTGTAATTGAGGAATTAGAATACGCCTCCCCTGTCAGCTCAAAGTACGAAAGGAGTATAAACAAATTGATGATGAATCCCATAACTCAGTATATGTTCCTGTAGTGCTGTAAAAATGTTGTAAATTTGATGAATAATACTTTTCCAGGCTGTAGTCATTTAACTATACAAACTTATGCACATTATGTTTTTCTAGTATCATATTTTATCTAAAAATTAAAATAACATTTATCATTCTAAGTAATAAAAAGTATTAACTAATCAGTTTAAACATATCACTGCTTGAATAAGAATGTTTTATCTTAGTTAGCTTGTCCTCATCCACTACCCTTCTACTTAACACAAAGAGTGGTGGGGTGAAAATACTTATATAGTATTATTGTATATATATTGTACTAACCATTTTTTTTTCTTTTCAAGATAAATTTCAGTGATTTGGCAAGAAGGTATGAGTTTACTGCAGCTGGGCTGGATCCAAACAGCGGTGCTACTGTTAAAGAGTTTCTGCAGGACCAAAATGTTAATCTTTCGAAATTACAGCTATTCAGAAGTGATAGTATCGCCAAAACTCGCAGGATAACGGTTCCAGTAGCAAGGGCAAACCAAGATATAAAAGATGGAATAAAGCTCAAAGTCGAGAATTGGGAACATGTCCTTGGGGAGTTAATTGTACCTCGAAGATACAAGAAAATTGTGTTAGACAAAGAAGAAAAAAATCAAAGAAGAGAGCTTTATAGCAAGTGGGAGAAATATTCCCCTTATTGAAACCCGACGTCAGTTGCTTAAAAAACATCAAAAACTTGGATTAATGAGAGATCACGACAGTTCACACTATGAAAACTTGACAGAAGATGAAATCACGGGAAGACTCAAAGAACTGGGGGAACTTGACACAGATAAAGAAAGTAACACTGATTCACTAAGGAAAAATTTGATAGATTTAGATTCCAAACGCCACCTCATGATCTGGCATGATAATTCTACCATCCTAAATCATGGCCACCATCTTGTTATGGTTGTAGCTATATATGACCCTGCCATTTATTTTACACCATGCGAATTAGCTGCTGCTGGAAAATGATCTATAGATGTCCACACAACTGTTGAAATGCCTCAGATTTACATTATGGGAAGGTGCAGTTAATCTGAGGCTGAAAAAATTGCCTATGCTGAGACAAGAAGGGAAGGCCTGGTTGATTTACAAATCAAACTTGTGACGGAGAATGGAAATGAAATAAAGGGCACCATGAGGTTCTTTAAAGGTGACAGCCAAGAACAGTGGTTCGATGCAGGAGAAACACATGGAGGAAGTTCTGGTGGCTGTTCAAATTGTGAGGCAAAATCTACAACGTGGAGTGAACTGGCACATTGTTTTAGAGCAAGACACAAATCACTTGAGCACAGACGAAAGAAGGTTCGGATTGGACATGCTGGCAAAAATTGTCGAAATGGTGGGCTAAAACCTTTTGACAACACGACTGTCAGTGAGCTGAAGAAAGAGCTTCAATCAAGAAATACTGATGCTAGTGGTTCTAAACAGATTCTTGAAAAGAGATTGAAAGATGGACTTGCTGGCATTCAGTGAGTGCCAGCAATATGTTTTGGCTGTGAGGAAAACAATGAGCGAGCTTCAACTTGAGCATAACGAAGTGGCTGCCTCTGGGCCACTCCACGACATCAAAGAACACACCAAGAACATTGTTAACGAGTTACCTGAACATCTGGATAACAAAGAAAAAGAACATTTTAAACCTGTCACAGAAGCTATTCATTCTAGCAAAGGGCAAAAGCGAGGATCCGATTATCGTCTGTTGGCAGTCATCATGTCTTCACAGCTTAAAGAGAAGCTCAGACCCAAAGTTGTCCAGCTGTTAGCAACTTTAACTGAAATCAGCCACCTTATTAACCTAGATCTTGAGAAACGCTCCCCAAAACAAGTACTCCGTCTTTACAACACAAACTTTCTTCTCTCTCTCTTATGCAAAGAAGTTATTGGCATTCCAAAGAAACTAACTGTTAGAAAACTCTATGGAAAATACTTTCACAGCCTCAGTTGTCACACACCTACCCTTAACAGAATTATATCAATGTGTTCCCTTAAAGTGCTGCTAAAGGAATCGGGCTGAGTTATAAAGCTATTCTACGAGACAAAAATGATATTGCCGAAAAAATTTTTTCGAATCGGATAAAACGCGACTTTTTTACAGAGGTTTGAATATCGCTAAACTTGCCTCCCTCTTGATTCACCATTTTCGAACGCTCGCATTAGTCCTCTCACGGCCAAGACCCAAGTTCGCGCCAAACAATCTCCATATTTGAAGCTCTGCAGGGAAGCAAGATTCAAAACGCATTCAGTTCTTTCACGAGTGTTGTTACTGAAAAATACCTCATCTTTGTTCGACGATCTCTGCGCTTGAAATTCGTCGAGGTGAGTTTTTACTTCGTTAATTGCTTGTGTGTTGTTTTAAGCTGGAGTAATCAGAGCTTCGAAAGACACTGTTTTTCTGGCGATTTAAGACAGCGAATTCGGTCTCAAACACAGTCTCTGGTAGATGTCACTCAAACCCTAGCCATTTCTTGTAACCCTAACAATGATTTCGATAATTTTTAGTTGCTCGTAAAGCGAGCTTTACTTCCGATATTTTGGTTTGACGACGAATAGCTTGGTATGCATAATGAAGTATGGGTGATGATGGTAATTTAGCCCATCTAACACACACATTTTTTCTGTTAATGAACAAAATTGATATTACTGTTGGGGACGTTCATACACAGCCTGGTGGTTTTGACAAAGTTTGATCGCCTTTTCGCGTGAAATGGCAGTATTTACCGTTGAAAGAAATTTCTTTTTGCTGAAAATATCAGTTGGTTCACCCAAATTCTTGATATCAAGTTGAGAACACATTGTGTTGCGGACGAAATAAAATAAGTTCATTGTCAGGCTACAAAGGTTTTTCAAATTATACCTACATAGTTAAAGTGCAGATCAGAACTACACCTTTAAGTTAGTATATTGAGTTTAACCAGAATTTATTGCTTATAATTCTGCTACATTTTGAAACAATCAAGGGGTTGGACAACCTTTGTCAGGAAAAGTGTTTATAAAAAATAAAAAATGTTTTTTGGTCACTGATTTACTTTGGAAACAGTTGTGTGACACAAACTTTAATACCAAGATAACCTATATTCTATGATAAAACTTTGTAGGATTTATTCATTAAATTATGACTTTACAAAAAAAACCTCCTGTTGACGAAACCACCAAGTAAGGTCCATAATGAAAACCGCTCCCAAACAAACCTAAAACATTCTACTTTCCTTGTGTATCAATTTGAAAGTAACTTTATTGTCTCAGAGCATCTATTACAAGTTTAAAAATACTTCATGGTCTTTTTTTTTCTCTTTTTAGGCTTTGTGGACTTTCTTTAACTTCTAAATACTTGACTTTTATGAAATATTTCTTTGTGTAATAGTTTGGAATGGGTAATATTGGTTGCACTGGCGATGTCTGCCACAGCATCTGCCTTCTTAGCCCTTATAATTTGACGAATTCCTACCTTGAAATGCTTGTTTCTCTGAATCACAAGACAACCTGAGAAAACCTGCACTAATTCGATAAAATCTCAGAAGAATTATTTCTCTTTGTATTATCCTGTTTGCTTAATTGCGTATAAAATTAGCAGGTGTATTAATATTATATT
>JANVCF010189055.1:9267-20235 GCA_025388745.1 Hydrozoanthus gracilis
AGTAGTAGTAATAGCTGCGGCCATGCACCTTCTGTAAAAGTTTGAGTTTTATAGCTGGTTGATGTCTTGGCGGATAACCACACCTTCTTCACGCTTCATGTATTTTGGCGCAGTGGACGAGGTTCCTTAAGCAAAAAACTTTATCCGTCTTGCTCCATTCAACTCAGCTGCATAAATGATTACAAGATTCTTCTATTGGATACCCCAGGGGATATTAAAGATTCTAATCCATTTAGCAGTACCAAAACCGGGGATCAGCGCCGGCCTGTGTGTAACTCCTCTAGAACATTGCTTGTTACGTATGAAGTACTCAGCCTAAGAGTCGTACAACTTAATCGAAACTATTTTACTAATCCCTTGATACCTACTTTTTTTAGTCCAAAGCAGGAAACCCGTTATACCATACGGTTCATGACACTTTCTACACAATGAGCAAGCATATCGACCCCGAGTTTAAGTACCACCAGGTCACGACGCGAGTTTGGGCTCAGTTAATACTGTCACTAACGGAGTCAGCGGTAATCCCTTTCAATGCTTCTCACTATGGCGTCATGTTAGATAAGTACACCAAAAGCCTAAACAAAACCAAGTTTGAGGCACACGGCGTGAAACTGAGTAAGTACTAGACTTTTACCTCTGCTCTTCTATATAATACTAACAAAAATTATGAACTAGTCTTCAACACTAATTCTCAAATACCAGGCAGTAAATATCATAACCCGCGACAGCGCTTCCTTCGAAAAAGCGCTCGTCTATAGTTACTGAGCTTGAAAGAAGCGCTAAGGAAATTTTACAGCCGATTAGTAGAAGAAGTTAAAGTGAATGACCCGTGAGGTACAGAACACACTATCTGATGCGCAAACTCAATATTGGGTACACTTTCCTAAGTGATTTACTGAAGAACGGCAACAGGCGGATGTGCAGTTACAGTCAGCGGTAAAAGTTTGCTCTGGTTTTTTTACTCTAAAAACTAGTGATTTTATAGGGCTCTGATACCGCTGGCCATATGTCGCAGACGCAATCCTGCTCATCCTATTCTTGGTTCTACAAAACATACACGCGCCAAACCTCAACGAATGGGAGAAATTGAAGAAAAGTAAAGATATATTGTTTTAAACCCCGTAACATTTAAGATCTCTACTGCTTAAGGCCTTTCAAACAACTGCAATATCTTTCCCAACAGCGGAAACCACTCTATAACGTCAGATCCACTTCCAGACTGTTCCTTCCAATCTCAACTTATTATATCAAGCGTTGGATGTTGTCCTTGAGTTAAGGATAGTGTTGTAGAGTCAGTCAACTGAGGCCAAATGAACTTAGTGTTGTTGTTTTCTGATTTGTTTTAGAGTACCTGGAAAGTGCAGTCTCAAGCTACAAGAAAGCGGCCAAGGATTTTGAGGAATACGTGAGAAAGGCCGATAAAGCAAAGTAACCCCTGTTGTCAGAGCTTTTCTTTCGCTAACAGTCGAACTTTTGTAAGACAGACACCCTAAGGACTGGACTGAACTGTCCGTCTTAGAGAAGAGTCCGTCTTAAAGAAACTTAAAGTGCAGTAAACTACTGCATGAGAAAACGGCAGGGACCGAGTTTTCGTGCATGACTTTTTTGTAGAGGTGTCCGTCTTATCTGGGTGTTCGTCTTGAGGGGTTCGACTTTATACGCTCTGTAAAATTTCCGCGCTCAGTCTGTTTACTCTGTGATCTGAACTGTGGAGTTTATGTCTTTGAAACTGACTGCAAAAGCTGTTTGATTGACCGATGCTACTGTTTTCCGTTGCAGTGCGATTGAGTTGCGGAAGATCAACACTAGGTTACTGGCTTTGGAAAGAGCCTTTATTAATCACGAACCAATCTTACCGGAGAAACCCCTACAAAGGTGGATAGTTAAATACTTGCACGCACTCAATGTTCTGTTGTTGTGGTTGTTTTTTTCGTTCCTGTTATTCTGCACATTTCATCATAATAATAATGACATCCATGGCCATGGCACCGTAAAACTTCTGCCACCATGAAAAAACTTTAAAAAGACGCGCGACCTTCGTGAATTTAAAGCTCGGAATTGGGAGAGGGAAGGGTAAGTAGTATAGTATGCACCAAATTAGCCCCCAAAAGGGGTGAAAAAAGCACGGAAAAGGGGGCAGCTCATTATCATGAAATAGGGCGCACAGGTCATTGATATAAAACAGTGCGCACAGCTCATTATCAATGAAAAAGAGGCGCAGTTCATTCACAAAAAAAGAGGGCAGTTCGTTCAATAACTCTAAGCTTGCAGTATGAGTTTTCATACTTATCAAACGTGAAAGGTTGTAGATTTTAGATCCTGTACGTACTCGTCTGAACTTGCTCGAGTCGTTCTTTGTTCTAGACCTATGACGCCAAAGCAATAAACAGCAAACCTTTTTTAATGGAGTATAGAAAACAGCACATCTTTTTCAATGGACTAAGGAAAACTTTTTGTATTCGCTTAAAGTAATACCTGACGTAAATCCATTTCGAATGATAACTTTGTGCTAAGCATCTAAAATTGTTTGAAAAAGATGGGCTTAAAGGGACTTTAAAACTCGTATTTAATCTGAAAATAACACATTGACTTGGATATTGAAAAGAATGAGCTGAACCATTAGTTATATAAATGGCGATGATCTCATGCAACATTCTTTTGTGTTCATTCAAATCAGCCAGGCTAGCCTTGTTTTCGAGTTAAATTTTCACTAGAATATGTTACTCAAAGCGAGGCTAATTGGAATACACACAAGACAATAACGAAATCACCGCCATTTTGTTCTATGAAAGAGGTCTATGTTCTTTGCAAGGTTATGGAATAGAAACATATTGTGTAAGATTTTAAAAGTTTGTTAAAGAAATCTCACACTCGTGCTGGCAACGAAAATTTACCTTACAGTTCGCTCCTCCTCAATGGTTTATACTTTGAACATCAACAGGCACGTGATAGTGACGCCCACAATCAACTTGTACGGCAGCTCGTACGCTGGAATCCGTGAAGCGGTTTATCGTGCCGAGCTCAAAGCTACTCCAGTGGCCTGGGAAGAGGTGAAACAGCAAATCTCCGTGGTAGTGTACGCCATCCATTCAGCAGCCGTGGTTTTGAGACTATCCCCAATTTAGTGATCTTCACGGATCCCATCCACTGCATCCGGGGCCGAGTAAAACTAACCTAGTTTCGACTGTATATATGATTATGACACGAAAATCTTAACACAAAACAGTTCTAACACTCCATGGTGAGGAGATAAATCGTCGTTTTGAATAGATATTGTTTTTCATGTTAGTTTTAACCTCTTTTAAAGCCATTTCTATAGTAAAATGTTTTGCTTCATGCCATCCAATGTTGGTCGGTAAGTCGAATCCAACTGTTCAACTTTTTAAAGTGTTTCTATATAATTGTAGTTTTCATCGTTTGTCCGGACAACGTAACACACAGTCATCATAAGCAGGTAGTGAGAAGAACGTTGGTATATATGATTTTGCAATACGTTTTAAGTGAGACCACAACTTTAAAAATAAGCTAAGCGGGTAACGTAACCGGCTATCAATATACTATCAAAAAACTTTCTTTGTGCTAAACAAGTTGAAATAAAGTTATGGAAATACGAATCATTATGCCTGCAGTTTATTCCATTTTTGCGCTTATAAGAGACAAGTCACAGCAGCAAAATGGTCAGCATTATGCAATCACATGTGTAACGATACAAGGGTCCCAAGCACCCCACACAAAAACACACCACGAATAGCACACGATCAGTTACTGTGGCTCTGTAACTCACTGATAAATTAATAAGCTTTTTCCCATAACGGAAAGTCTAAACTCTATTCTCAGCGAAAGAACTCGTCAGACTTTAGCAAGACAACTTCAGTTACTGTCGGCCTCTTACAAATTGGTTGGGACTTTGATCTCCAAATTTTAGGGCCAATAGAACTTTTCAACTAGCTAGGGTCTCGGCCTACTTGAGAGATGGGTAGTTTGTACAGTGGAATCCTGGTTTAACGATATGCCAAGGGGACGTCAAAATTATATGGTTAAACCGGGATATCGTTATACAGAGATTCCCGGTATAACGATATTGTGAGAAAATTTCTAAAAATGTCGTTCTACCGGGAACAAAGTTGATGTACGAGTTTTACTCTGTGTTCACTGATAAATTTGTAATTGATACTTTGTAATACCAAATGGTTCACAAAACAGATAATGATCTAAAGCGGTTTAAAACACATCCGATCAGCGTTCATGGCTGCTGGAGCGTAAGCAAGAACAATGATTGCTGACAGAAGCATTGATGTTTATTAATTAAAATTTGTCTTGTTATAAAATCAGCATTTTTATCGTTATACCGGGAAAGATTTTGCTGTCGGGGAAGAAATCCCCACCGTTAAACCGGAAATATCAAATGTCGTTAAACCGGGGTTCTGCCCCATACATTTTACTATAACTTTTGCCGGGGAAACAAATGTTTATCGTTATACCGGGGTTATCGTTAAACCGAAGATCGTTAAACCGGATTTCTACTGTATCTGGCAGGACCAATAGTTCTAACATTTATTAGACTCATCTTTAAAACCCATTTCGAACTTTTTTCCATGGGGACTGAAGAGGTTAGCCGAAAAATAATGAATTCATTTGATTAAGCGGTTTATTAATATTGAGTGAAAAAGCACTTCAATGTTTTTTTTTTCTGTTTGAAGCAAGCTCTTGTGGCAGGCAAGGTATGCAAAAACAGTTATTTAGTAAATTAACCCATACCGGCGGCTGGTATATCGGCGGATAATAGATTGTCCCATAACTGTTATTAAGCGAAAACAGACTCGCAGCTCCTTTTACCTCCAAATATGTTTACTTTGTCGACTCTTTTGCGCTGTATGGCACTGCCTTTGAAACCAGGCATTTTTAAAAGTCATCGATTAATTTTCTTGTCTATCAATTTAAACTCGGTCAAGATTTGAAGAATAACGTTTTTTGTTTTAATAATGGCCGACAAAATGGCGGGGCAATTATCAAATTATTAGTTTGTAATTAACACGTGAGGCGTTTTATCCAATATTGCTCGAAAAATAATTGGTTATATTTTGGTTTAATACAATTGCGTATAGTTTTGTCTTTTGCTTTTCCGATACACATTACATCATTTTTAAACATTTGCAGATCTTCAGATGTTTTTAAAGTCTCCCCTCGATCTCCCTTAGTCTCCTGTGTCGGTCTAGGGTCCCTCCCCCACGTTCTATATTGATCTAGACGGCTTTTGCTATTACTATTTAGTCTGGGCTGCGCGTGTGGCGGTGGTAAAGTACACTACATTTTGGCATACACAAAGTGGAACGGTGTTCAAGATTAGAAAAGAAAACTGTTGTCAGCCGGCACTTCTTCTTTCTTTTCCGTCATCGTTTTAGTCTCTGCACATTCTTTAATCGAGCATTCAAGATGGCAAAACAAATCCCTCTTACTTGCAGCGGCCATACGCGACCAGTCGTCGATCTGTCGTTTTCAGAGGAGACTCCGGATGGGTATTTTCTGATCAGCGCTTGTAAAGGTACAAACGGTTTTTGTATTACCCAGATTCTCGTCTTATTGAGACACTCGAGACATTTGATACTTGCTCATCCAGTGTTTATGTTGGCGTGTTTTGGTGTACAGACAACTGTTTTCATTTAATATATGAAGTAAAACTTTTAAACACCGAGGTGAAGGAGTTTGAAAAGTGTTATTTTGAAGATGATACGATGGTCTTTGTGCAATTGTACATAGTTTTACTCTACTGGAACTAAAATCGACGTAGCCGTGATTTTCAAGTCGAAGGTTATATTCTTATTCATTTAAATCGTTTCATTTGAACATTCTTTTGTGTTTCTGTATGAATCTTATCTTGACATGTAAAAGTTTATCGTCGTTTATCGTACGGGAACAATTTTTTATCATTGAGCGAGTGCTAAATATAATAACTATCTCTATCAGTATAATTATATTCTCGAACTAAAAGCACAATATACTATGCTGCGGCAAAATGAAGCGAATATTCAAGATGTTTCTATTTCAGTCCGTCTACTTTACGAGTAGAAGGGCTAAACAAGCTACTAGTTTTAAATTGAATTGCAATGTCACCAACCGATCGCATAAACGCAAATGGAATCAGGTAGAGCTCAAAATTAATATGAAAAAAAAATCTTTGTTTCCGTGACATATTTTTTAAATAAAAAAAAACTTCGGCCTTGAATAAAAAAATGTTCTATGCTAACGCCAGGGAAAATTTGAATTTTGTTATTTAGTGGATAATTGTTATGAAGTAAAGTACTAATTATTCCATTACATTCCTTTGCAAAAGATGGTAAGCCAATGATAAGACAAGGAGACACTGGAGATTGGATTGGAACATTTGAGGGACATAAGGGTGCGGTCTGGAGTGCTACACTGAACAGTGGTGCTACTCAGGCAGCTACTGGAGCCGCAGATTTCTCAGCGTAAGTTTGCTAAAAAAGAGCTTTGGTCAGCTCTTTGGTGTATAAACAGACAGTTGGACTGATAGACAGATAGACAGTTACATACAATGACAGATAGATACATATAGATAGTTATTATAGGTAGATGTTTATTTGAACAGTATTTGTTTTAAAAAAATGACCTTAGGCAAAGGGGAAAAGATGAAACATCAAGAACTTAAGTAAGATTTCAATGTTAGTCTTGCTATAATTATTATAGTTTAAAGAAATTTTATATGTAATGTAATAATACAAACAGTGGAATGACTTAAAGGATCACAAACAGATCACAAAAATTATACAATCATAAATTATTACATGGTAACTTTTGTTAGAGGGTTCTTGACTGGTTGAATTATTAAGTAGTTTCTCGTAATTTTTGGAGTTTTCTTAATTTTCGTTAGAGGGTTCTTGACTAGTTGAATTTTTAAAATCTTGTAATTTTTGGAGATTTTGTAATTTTCATTAGAGGGTTCTTGACTGGTTGAATTATTAAAATCTTGTAATTTTTGGAGTTTTCATAATTTTTGTTTAGGGGTTCTTGACTGGTTGAATGAATAATTACCCATAATATTAATTAGAGTTTTCGTAATTTTTGTAAGGGGTGCTTTACTGGTTGAATTTTTAATTTCTCGTAAAATTTGTTAAAACTTGTTTTTTAGTAATTTTGGTTGATGTAGTTATTTCTGAGGTGTCTGTCTCATCTGGGTGTTCGTCTTGAGGGGTTTAACTGTATATTAAAGTTTTGCGTAGATGATCAACTGCTGGGATGATGTGTTAAGTTTCAATTGCTATTTCTTTTTTTAAAGGAAAATCTGGGATGCTGTAACCGGTGATGAATTAAGCAGTCTTGCACATAAACACATTGTTAGAACTGTTGACTTTTCTCCTGTAAGTATTATAATTACTAGAAGTAATCAGAGATTAATGAAGTGTGTTCGAAACATTTTAGAAAGTATAGGCAAATTGACACTTAAATCCAATCTTCCCAAAAAACTTCAGCACTCTAAGAAAACCACAAGGCGATACTTCTAATCTACCCAAACACATCCACGCTCAAAGAAAACCCTGAGGCAATACTTCCAATCTGCCCAAACAACTCAACTATTGATAAAAACCACAAGGAAATACTTCCAATCTGCCCAAACAACTCCATGGTACTGGACATGCATGCGCATGATGTCATAGTTAGTTATAAATTCAAAATGGTGCCAATTTGGAACAAAAATCTGATGAACGATGATGATGACGTCCAAATCTTGTTTTCTTGTACAACTTGGTAACCACACTAATGACCACAGGCCACCCGACTCTGTCAAGATTTGGATTGTGTTTGACTTAAGGAGAATGCAATAATTATACCAGCCACTGCTGCTTGAGAATAAGAGTTTAAATCTTTTCGTATTATTTTAACTAAGTATTGCTACTAACTGCTACACTACTACAATTGCACTGGAATTGTTATAGACGAGTTTTAGTCTTTGCTATTAAATGAGTCGACTGTCATTTGATTGGTAGTTTAAGACAAAGGTTTCTTTGCTTAAGGTTCCGAAGGTGTTTAGAGGTTTAGAGGGTTTGTTTGTAAACATTTCGTAAATAGAGATTCACTTGTATGACACTCACTGCGCTTACTCATTCGTTGCAGTGAATCTTCACAACTTGTGAATAAATATCGTATGTGTTCACCAACCATGAAGTAATTTTTTATTATATAAGTACTGAGATAGTACACAATGCAAAAACAAATGAAAATAACAAACAAATGCAAATAGTTTTTGATAGTCTTAAGTTTAATCTGTCATTAACTCCACTTGCCTTTCTTGCTTGTTTAAACTCTCTGTCCTTGAATATACTATAGCCATAATTTTGCCATTTTAGGTGTCTTTCAAAGCTTGCAAACATCGAATGGAGAGAATTTGATTCATATTCTTCGTTGCTATCTTTTTTACATACAGCAAGGACGAACTCGCTCAGATGGTCGTTGAATGGTGATGGTGAAATATTTTCTATTTTCTGTTTCTTGTTTACATGATACAAGGAATTCCTGTAAAAGTGCAACATTCTGCTGTGTTTTTCGTTTTGTGTTTTCGTTTTCTTGGTTTTCTATAAACTCGTCAACAGAAACTTGAGCAAATCTTGAAGAAGGCGACACAGCCATTATCATTGAAACTGTTGTCAACAAAGAGCAATTGCGAAGGCGGGAAAACTTGATACAACTTTCATCACTAATGAAAAAGATCGTATCAGTGCTATGATTGGCTATCTGTTATTTTTCACATGTGAAAAACATCGTATGACCAATCACAACTAAGGAAAAAAAGTTGATACGAATTTTATTTCTTAATTTGAAAACAAATATATCTCAGTACTTATAAAATAAGCTGAAATCTGCCTATTACTACCACTACCACTGCTGTTGCTATTATTACTACTACTGTGTAAGCAGCTTTTAAAATGCTGAATTCCCAGAATGCATATTCTTCCCTGTAGAGAAAGTACAGGAATTTTAATTTTTACAGCTCAATAGTGCTGTTAAAGTTACTCAGGCTCCGATTGTTTTACCTGAATACATTTAAGCCAAATTAAGTGTATGTTTTCTAAAATATTTGAGAGTTAAAGTGCATATGAAGTGAAAAATTTTATTATTTCAGTGGAAAGACCTTGCTAAATAAGGAATAATGTTGAAAAAAATTTTGCCAAAATCAACCCTGGTTCTCGAGATATCAACATTGAAGAATTCCATCTGATGGCTTCACGACTGGTTCTGACAAATTTGCATTTTTCTAAAATCTGCTGCCAATCCGTAAAATTTGGGTGGTTTTGAGCCAGACTTGGACTGATGATCTATCTGCCTCGGATACATCAATAATCCAACTTTAGCTAAAGCACACCCAAGTGTTACGGATTGGCAGCAGATGTTGAAAAAATGCAAATTTGTTGGAACCATGCAAGACGTCATCAGATGAAAATTTTAAACGTAAATATCTCAAGAACCAGGAAAGATTTTAGCAAATTTTTTTCACCGTTTTCCCTCATTTAGCAAGGTCTTCCCATGGAGGTTATAGAATATTTCACTTCATATGCACTTTAAATACTGGCCACATTGGTTCTTACTGACTAAGTGAAGATATTGCTTGTTGAAGATGGTAGCAGTCATTCCGAAACGGCAGTCCTAAACGTTAGTTTTTATTCTTTTTACGGTGTAAAATTTATATATTTTATCGACTTTTTTATACACACACACTGACGCAGTCCACATTTTATTAGAGTGGTAGGTCATCTCTCTTTTGATTTAGAGCTTATAACCAGTTTGCAAGACAGTATATAACTATGTATAACAGTGTATAACGTTTTTTTGTTACCTGTCCTCAGAGTGGTGACAAACTTCTTACTGGCAGTAATGAGAAACTTGTTAGAATATTTGACCTCAAGGCACCAGAAAGTGGTAATTTTTTTTGCTTCTGTTTCAAACATGCAATTTTATGCAATTTTAGACTTACATAGAATTATGCACTAATGAAATTATTGTGAATTTTTTAGAATGGTTTAACAGTTAAAATAGATTTAATTTTAGTTGTCTAATAAATTTTTTGTTGTTCAGAGAGATGTTGAACTACCTCTTATTCGAAACTTCAATACTGAAAGGTGTCTGATGTAGGAGCAAGCCCCAATCCATTTGTACCCAGTGCAGGATCTTTTGTTTAAATTGATGAAATCAACAACTAAATGGACAACTTAATTTACTCATCCATAACTAGTTCGTATGTTCAAGTAGATTAGAAGTATTATTCTTAAAAGAAAGTCAGTTATAATATCTAAACCCTTATACTGCTACATTGGATAAATCAACATGTACAATTATTTGAACACTCCCACAGAACCCTCTGTAAGAACAATCGATTCATCCCAGAGAGCTTTTTAAGTGTAAGCTTAATGTAAAATTTTATTAAACTTTATCATTGTTACCCCATGTTAATATTATTGATAAACATATTTGTAATGATCAATGTATGACATGGTTTAATTGACTGACTCTTGTAGAACCTCAAATTCTGCGTGGGCACAAAAGTAACATCAGAAAAGCACTATGGAACCAGGACACACAGTCAGTGTTCACTGGGGGTGACGACAAGGGGATATGGTAAGTTTGAGAAACTTTGGAGCTGGTATTGAATCTACTCCCTCTAGAGATCCGAAACTGGGAGAACTAAACACTTTCAAATCTTGTGTCAAGACTTTCCTTTTCGCATTTGCATCATAATCCATTGTTATATGCATACATGTATGTGTATATGTATATATATAAGTGTGTATATATGTATATATATGTATAAGTATTTATTGATATTTTCATTATTTACATTTATCATTTTTTATGATTCTACTTGATTTTACTTTTTATCAGACATATGTAAATTACTACCTACTATTTTGTTAACATATATATTGTAAAGCGCTTTGGGTCTTTAGGAGAAAGGCGCTA
>JANVCF010189056.1:0-10040 GCA_025388745.1 Hydrozoanthus gracilis
TGTTGGGTGGCGGCACATAATACCCCACCCCCCTAAATTGGGTTCCTAGGAAGTACCATTGTTTTGACCTTTTCCCTTAGGGCCTAATCTCGACTACCAAGTGTCGAACAACTATTCAATTGTAAAAATGGGCAGTTCCACTGGTGCAGATCGATCTTGTGACCTTTCTCTGCCTCAGCTGATAACTAGCACTTGCAATGAGAAAGGGGTTGTCGCTCACCTGTTATTGAAACCAAGCCTCCGATAATTCCAACAACTACAAATGTAACATCCACTTTCCTCTTAAAGTGATAATAGCTAAGCGAAATAAATGAAAATTGTTAGTACGAAAAGTATAACAAGGCCCCTTGGCAGGTTGTACTTGCATTTTTACATAAATACTTGTGTATTTACGCTCGAGCGAATGCTTTTGAGCACTCTAAGGATTTGGTGGAGAGTTTCTAAATGAAATGTTCACTATTTGCACTGTGCATAGCTCACTGCTCGCAGTTTGAGCCTTCTGGTGACTCCACAATGCAAGTATATGAATAAATATAAATAACTAGACACATAAATACACAAGTCCAGAAAAGCAAACTACACACTCGACTACTTCGTCGACAATACAAGTTACCAAAGAAGATTGTTACTAAATCATGATTTAATTGGTACGTTGAAAGCTTATTACATCTTCTGCAAAGAAGTGTGTGTGAATAAGAAGAGGAAGTATGAGACTATTACAGGTTGAAGAACATCAACTGGGGGCACTCTTACCTAAAAATGAACGAAAATATTCCGCCACCAATTGAGGCATTCAATGTGTTTACCGCTGACCTGTAAAGTAATGTAGTGACAAATAATTTTTCAGGCGCAATTGATTTCCGTAAAATCGTTCGAATCGTCTCAATCGTAACGATTGCCCTAATTAAACCTAGACTTTGATAAGCATCTTTGTTACCTTGCAGCTAGTTTCCAGCGCCCTCCTGTGATGCCGAAGGTGCTGCCGCAATTGAACCCAAGCCATCCCCACCATAACACAAACATGCCTAATATGGCAGTAACTGGTGATCCCATTTGTAGGGGGTTGTGGCAGTAGAAGCGGCCATTCCGAGGCTTTAGAAGTATCGTGGCAACCAGACCGGTCACTCCACCAACTGTAAAGGTAAAAAAAATAGAAAGGAAATTCGTTCTCGATGGAAATAGTTTGTTCTTCTACTGCTTTGACTTATCATCTGTTGTTTATTCAGTTATTTCATAGAGTCTGACGGTTGCAAAAATTGAAACTAAACGAGTATGAAAAATGTAATTGTTTTATAGCTAGTGCATTTTTGACTAGAATGCGCGATGTTATCAGCTAAATCAAAATCACGTGGATGAGTGCAAATCAAATTTTCCCCGGCTGGGCACATGTCGAAAAATGTTGACCGACCGGTAAACTTTGCTGCCGCGCTCTTACGTTAAAAAGCAGGAATATTTTACAGGAATTTTTGTGCTACAGTTTTATAATATCGACTTCGTTTCGTAAAACTTGGAGTTTCCAGGAAACAAAACAGATAGTCATTAAGTGAGTATTATTGTCGTTGTCGTTGTCGTTGTCTTTGTATTTGTATTTGTCTTTGACTTTGTTATTGTCGTTGTCGTTGTCGTTGTTATTGTCATTGTCATTGTTGTTGTTGTTGTCGTTGTCGTCGTCGTTGTCTTTGTCATTGTCATTGTCATTGTCATTGTCATTGTCATTGTCATTGTCATTGTCACTGGAATTGTCACTGTCATTGTCATTGTCGTTGTCGTTGTCATTGTCGTTTTCGTTGTCATTGTATTTGTGACTGTTATTGTTCCTGTCATCATGTGAAACCGATTTTACAATCACTTTCCGTAGCTACCTACCTATATGAACTGAGCCTGCGCCGGCAATATCAATTGCCCCTAACTTGCTCAGCCATCCGTCCGCGGACCACAGCCAATGGGCAGGGAAGCAGTAGATAAATGTCCCAAAGAATGAAAAAATACAAAAAGACTCAAATTTTGCGCGTTCTGACATTGCTCCAGACACAATAGTGATGGCGGTTGTTGCGAAGGAGAGTTGGAAGAAAAACAAGGAAAAGATTTTTCCCATCTCCTCTTCTGATGCATCTGTGAAGAATCTTCCGCTTCCACAAAACGCGTTCTTTGATGGACCGTCCCCAAACGCAAAACCAAATCCCAACGCCCAGAAGGAGAATCCACCAAATATGACGTCAACGACATTCTTTACCATAATATTAACCTGTTACACAATATCACAAGCGACAGCTTCATAAAAATGTCGGCTAAGCAATGGGAATTTTTACATAATTTAATACTTTCGCCCATGGAGCAGTTGTCGACGTCAACTTTCTCCTTATGTTCGAAAAAAACGTAGTTTTAAGATAAATATTTGACATTATAAAATTCTTCTAAAACGTTATGTTTGCTTTATCTTAAGTACGAGTGCCAAGGTTTTTGTTGGTAGCCATGTTTATTACCCAGGGTGCTTTTTACTTCCTACTCTATTTCCAGTCCCTTTTCGCTTTTTCCATCTGAAATGCGTCTCCAGAAACCAATCAAAAGCCGTGGCTACACGGTGCAACACTGCATGCAACTCTTAGCGCAACTGAAACCCTGCATGTAGCCACACGGTGAAACCGTTGCATGTAATAGGATCGGTTTCTACTTCGCGCAACGTTGCGTGTAACAATCTCAGAGGTTGCTACGCGGTGAAAATCTTCCACTGTGCACAACGTTGCATGCAATGTTGCACCATGCTGCCACAGCTTAATACGAAATCTTTCACTTGGGCAGCTTTCTCGTCTATACCAACCAGTGAAACGGCGGCCGGGTAGTTTTGGACTTCTTTTCTGTCAAATACTCGACCCGTCCCAATTTCACAATAGGACGGGGAAACTCTCAGACGGGTTGCTGTCTTTAGTGTGAAAACGGCAAAAGAAAGTAAGTGGATTACGGTGTGGGAAACATGACACCTGATCGTCCATCAAAAATTCTGCAAGTGAATTAAGAAACGGTCCCGAACTACTCTCAAAAGTACTATGGATGCATGTAAAACAAGAAAGTTGATAAAACTCGTCGTTGGGTGTTATCATTGTTGAAGGAAGGGTTAAAAACTGAAACAGGCTAGGATTATCGTCATCTCAGTTTACATCTTATAAATCTATCAATTTACTGACGGAAACCCTGCCTTTTATCAGACTGGCTCTTTTACTAACCTCATTTTTCTTCGATGCCATCCCAGCTTGCAGTAAAGCAAAGCCCGACTGCATGGTAAAGATAATGAATGAACTCGAGAGTATCCACGTGGCATCATCCCAACCTGACACTCCATAGAAATGCGGTCTGAACGCTTTTCTTCCAGGCGCATGCGTAGTTAGTGACTCGTTCACCGGCGCAGCTGGTGTTGAGCCGTTAACAATTAACATCACTATGGTAACCACTAAGGCTGTAGGAGAGGATAACACGCGCTGATGAGACCGCTTTGTATGATAAATCTTGTTGGTAAATGTTTTTTCTAGCCTTCAGTATTCAAAGTTAAACTAAAGAATCCTAGTTTTAAACCAGTATATACCATTTCTCTTCCTAGTAGATCAAAGTTCAATCTACGTACAGATGTTTCCCTTACGAGCAAGCATTTTAAGGTGATTAATTATATGTATTTACATAAGACGAGCGCATGCGCACTGTTCAGTGATGGAAACGCGCTTGGAGTTTTAGTTCATGGAAGAAGTGCTTAGAGAGAACGAGCCACAGGCTAAACAACTTAAAGTGTTTCTGTTAAAGAATAGAGCAAGCAAGCAAATTTAACATTTAATCATTTTATAAAACAAAACCCATAAACAGCCGATAAATCTCAGGTTGACGTATGCAAATACACTCTCATCACCTCAGCCAATCAGAACGCGCGTTATTTCTGCTTATAAATTTTATAACGAACAGTAAAGGAGATTCTCTAACCAAGACAAGCCTTTAGGGGTTTACTTTTAAGTCAAAAATAAAAACCTATCGTTTACCTTAGATTGCTCTTCAAGTCCATTTAGAAGGGCTTTAGCTGAAAATCAAACAAACACGCGTAAGTTTTTTGAGATGGACAAAGGGTTAAATATTAGCACTGATCGAAGCAGACTGGCTGAAAGGCTAATGCTTTACAAAGCGGGCAGTGACGGAGCCAAGGAAGCAGATTCCTGCAGCTTTTTAAGATTGATCAAAAACGTAATACCAGTACTGCAGTGGTTTTTCCTTTGATTTATAAAGCACATTTTAAGTGGAACAATTTTGATTTCTTTTGTAAAGCACTTTTTATAAACGTTCATTAAGAATTTAAATGAAATACGTTAGTCAGAAAATTGTACAACCAGCGTTTGTTGTAGCCCAAACCCGTCAACACCATATTTAAGCGAAAGTGAGAAAAAAATGAATAGCAAGATTCGTCACCGCAGAGAAATTCACAGTTGGTGTGACGCGAGACTGAAAAGTTTTGAGTGGCAAACCCTTTTTACCGGCGCGGCATCGCTATGTAAAAACCGAACATCTGTTTTATCACATGCGACGAGGTTTTCACCTCCTAGCTCCCAAAAAGACAAAAAAATTGCGGTTAGCTACATGAGGAAGGCTCTGGACTCTTTGTTTTCTTTTCTTTCTTTATATCAAACCGCTGTTGGCAATAACCGGTCTATTCGAAGAAACAGAGTGGTTCGTAAGATTTCAGTATTCTAGAAAAACACTTCTTAGTCCTTTTAGTTTCCAAGGTAACGTTTGGGGTACTGGCTTTAATTTCAAAAGAGATACTTCTCTGCTGCTACGATGCTGTCGAGATGACGCAAGATTGAAGTGCAGCCGGAAGACTTCCCTCAGGTTTAATTTATAGGAGCTGCTCCACGTTGGATTGCTTTATTTAAATCAGATCTTTTAAAAGTTTTTGATAGTGAAGATTTGTTCAAAACTCAAAATTAACACAAATTGGTATCACCTGCTGCCAGCACGGGTAATAAATCTTTTACTGCCAGTGGCCGTGTATGTTGGTGCACGTGTAACATAACTCAGTAGTAAAATCTCGTTAAAATCCTTTGAAATAAAATTGCATTCTAGAGGCAACTACATTCTATGCGCAAATCTCTTTTATGGTGCCAAAAAATCCCGAAGAACCAGTCGACTTTTAGCTTAGGCTTTAACTTGACCTAAACTACATTTAAATCTTTTTAGGCATGTATTTTATAGAAAACATACCTTACTTAAAAACTGAAAGTTTGAGATATTTGATCAGCTGCAGACAAGAAAATATTTACAAAACCCAAATAAGACAATCAACCCCTAAATTATATCTTACCAAAGTCGAAGCAATTGAAGCACCATCTTAGGACAAAGACACGTCTTAGGCCGAATATAGGTTCAGCAAAATTAAAAAATTTACTTGTAAATGGAGTCGTTTTTATATTCAATTTCTTATAGATCATATCAAATTTTAACATTTTGATTTTTTTTCGAAATATTGTACATATCAACCTCACAGATTGGCATTTGAATTTTTCTGAGATTTATACCATTAAAGACATATTATTCATTATATAACTTTGTACAGAAAATGAGCAAAGTCCTTCAACAATGGAGTATTATGCGTACAATTTCTGTACATATATTTTTTCCCAAAAACGTTCCAAGCACTCACTTTTCTTACGAAAGAAAGGCTGCAATTTAAGCCGAGAAATGAAGTGTTGAATGAAGAAAAAAACAGTAAAAATGCCATACGGAAAATGAAGTCCTCAATTTCTTTTTGGGTTAATATTTCCATGCTTAATTCACATTATTGCATGTGAATAGTTCAGTTGTAGTTCTTTCCATCATGATTAAACTTCAACTGTATATTTCAAATAATTGCACAAAAATGCTTTCTAATTCAAACTAAGTGTTTGATAGTTAAATGATTGCATCCATGTATAAACTTGATTCAAAAGATGTCAATTAAAAATCAAAATATTTCACAAATGAAATTGAAAATTTCATTTCTTTAAAATCATATTTTAATTTCAAAAGTGTTTATCTTCGGTCTCACATTTGTACTTCTTGTAAACATCTTAACAGTATTATAAAAAGATGCCTTTTCGAAAATTATTGTTTATCTTTTTCGTTCATAACTTGAGGATTAATTTTTTGTATTCAGACAGTTTTATTGGCATTAATTGACTGCTCAGTTGGGTTTTATCAATAAAGTGTATAATTATCGTTGTCATTAATGTTGTAGTTTGACGCCAAAAGTGATGCCTTACTTGTTAATTATCTGCGCATGCTATTGTAGATTTTCATCATAAACAGGTTTGCACCTGTCGAAAAGCTGTCGAAGTATATATAAAATCATTAAAAGTTCTAAAATTGATATATACATTCTTTAAATTTTCCACGTATTGTTTTTTGTATTTTCTTTGTTTTGGCTGCCTCAGATGGCTATATTGGGAACAATCTAAATAGTCGACCAATTCATCAATCCACCCATCCATCCATCCACCCAGCCATCCATCCATCCACCCACCCACCCATCCATCCATCCATCCATCCATCCATCCATCAACCCATCTATCCACCCATCTATCCATCCATCTATCTACCCATACATCCATCAAGTTGTCTATCAAACCATCCATCCATCAAATCATCCATTCCTCTCTCTCTCTCTCTCTCTCAATCAATCCTTTAATTCTTTCCTCCACCTCTCCATCTATTTATAAATATATAAATATACATAATTGTTTGTGTGTGTGAGTTTGTGTTTCAAACTTATTTCAAACATCTTCCACACAATTTACGTTCAATCGCAAGAGACCTGACCATAAAAATCAGTTGCTCCTTTTTTACCAATTAAAAAATTCAAAGTATATGGAAGTTATAAAAGAAATATTCAAATACTAAAAAATATTACGAAACATGAAGTTCAAATTATTTCTTTGCAGATATTCTGCTTTTCAAACACATATATGTTTTATTTATACACTTATAGTTGTAAGTTTTGTAAGGATAGCAGCCAGGAAAATCAAATGCATCAATTATTTTAACCGTTTCATTTTGACACGGCCTTACTTCTACAGAATCATACTTTGACTTTAACTAAGTTTGTCGACCCCAGCTCTTACACAACTGTCCATTGTTGTAGAACGAATTAATTGCTGTTATCGTTTGCAGCAGCTTCTTAACTAAGAAGCTTGAAATTTGTATATCAAGTTTGTCGGCGTCTTTTTACCTAATGCAACGTGTTTCATTCTCATAATTGTAGTTAAAATTTGGCTTTGCTGGGCCCGCCTGTTTTAACATGTAATGAACTGCGGTTTTTAAAAGCCAGGTTTCAGATAGACTAAATTAAAGAACTGTTGTTGTTGGCCTAACGTTGCTTAGTAAAATTAAACAGCCTTCGTAATTGACTGACAAAACTGAGAGCATGGATATATATCACCCAGACTGTATGACGAAGAATCAGCAGTGGTTCTGTTTATATCATTTGAACGTCGTTTAGTCAAGAAACCCAAGAAGTAATCTAGGTATTCCAAAAATAAGTATTCTATTCTTTTGACCTTGTTCATCTGTATTTTTGACAAAATATTTAAGTTGAGTTAACGTGGAGTCACTAATAACATTTCCTTTTGAAATTCCTTATCCGCAACATAATGAGAACAAATGGAAAAACTTTCCTTTGAGATCGAGCTTTAGAATAAACGGAACCAAGTCTTACTCGCCAATTTAGTCCTCAAGTTTCGTATTTGGATCTCGACCAGAGTCAGTCAAGTTACAATTCTCACTTAGCTGTGAAATAAATTTGCATATTACTTGGCTTTATTTTCAACACCTCGGCTGAAGAGCTGGCATTAAACTCGCTTTACTTTCACATTGTTTGTACGAAATTTGATTGCAATCTAAAATCTTACAACTTAAGAATATTTAAGGAAGTTTCAGTTGTCACAACAAAGTTAAAAAACCGGCCCAGATAGAAAAACTGTCGTCTTAAGTTATACACTTTTCTGATAAAGAAAACTTTGTTGGTATAAGGTCACAAACTTCGTTTCCGTTTTCACTATAGCTTATTTTTAAGTCTTAAAACACTCACACGGTGAGTTAAAGAGAAAACATATTTAACCTTTCTTTGAGGTATTATTTTGTTTTTTCCCTTAACAGTTTAGGAACAAGTTGAATAACTTGTCGGATGAATCAGAAACTCGCTTGCAGGACGGAAACAGTTTCTAAAAACCTGGATCTATTGTTAAATATAAACAAGAATTGCGAGGTCTTTTTTTTCTTACCTTCGACTAAACAAGTAAACATCGTCCGACGTCAACTTTCCAAAATCTGAACGTTTGTTCTCAAGAAATATATCATCCATAAATATCTTGTTCTCCAAAGTACAATATATTCTTACACCATATCCATAAAGATGTTGCGATAACAAAGCAAAGAGCTTCGCGGATCTTTCTTAGTACGGGTTGCTGTAGCGATTTTGTTTTTTCCCCCAATGGCTCCGTTATCAATTTTTCAATGTTACACAGCTTGCTCTGTGAAGAGATCGATCGTCATAAGTGAAAAATGACACTTCGTCTGTGTACGGATTTTACTTTTCCAATTATGTCGGCTTATTCACGTAAGCGAAAGAGCGAAATACTGCAGCGTGAAAGATTTTGAGCCTGCGTAATTACCAGCATGTGAATCGCGAAAATCTCGCTCAATACTCCTCAATACTAAGACGAGAAGTTTTCTTCCGAATAACTTATTTCAAATCAGCGCCAAGTTTTTCACGCCAAATGCTCTTTTTCTCTAAGAAGGCGACACTGCCAGATATATGAATATTCACGCGAATGTAAAGCTGATTTAATTCCCGTTGCTTGTATGTAAACAAAAACTGGTAACCAACCAAACGCCGTCGATAATCCAACAAAAACGACTTTGCACCTGCGACCAAAACAAGATAGATTAAGAAAGCGCCCTGGTTGTTTAGGCGAATATAGAGGTTCTAAAGACGGCACCCTTAAACAATACAAATATCTGCATTTTTATTGCATGTCGTTTAATATCTTCAGTCTGTAATTGCAGCGATTTAAATTGAGCTTTTCACAAGAAAAGGTAATTGTCTTGTTATTTTTTTTGGATTGGTTGTCACTAGGGCCAACATAAAGCGTTTCGATGACATATCTATTCATGAAAGTTCTTTATTTGTAAGAAAACGAACAGTTGTTATCAAATGTATTAAAAAAAGCTAAAAAAATAGAAGATAATAAAATCTCGTACAAAACCCGAACCCTATCTACTAATATAAAATCGTTTATTTTGCTAAAGACAAATGTTTTGCATGACCTTTATTACAAGGGTTTAAACTTTTGAATTGTTGATAAACGATTTAATATAAATGAATAAGTTCTTTGTCTTATTAATTGAATGCGAGTCGAGTTACTTTAGATTTGGCTGTTATGGGACTGCACTGGACTACGAAAGCCAAATTTCTAGCATCTCCGAAATTTCATTTCAACATCTCGGAAATTCGTCTTCTAGGAACAACGTGCATTCCCAACTTTCGCAATGGAGGGAATTTTTCAGCGGAATGATTTCTGCCGCTACAGAGCGTCAAAACAAGGATATTTTTAAAAAGTCCGTGTGCGTGGGCGGCAGAGCAAAAAAGTTTTTTTTGGGGGGGAGACACAGTGAAAATTAAAATACTGATCTGAAAATCCTATTCAGAAGAAAAGTTGCTGTTGTTAGCCACAGGCACGGCCCCCCGTTTGTGCCACCAACGAATTCACCAGAAAAAGCTTTGTTTAACACAATTTTACTAAAAACTTATTTGAAATTATACATCACATGTCGTTATCTAATCGCCCCTTAGCTTCCAACCTACCCCTCCCATGTAAGAAAATAACAGACTAGAGCCTAGGCCTCTGAGATTTGTTTGTCCGGCGGGATGCTCAAAACATCTTATGATGCAACGAACTTATAAACATGGCGGACTTCTATCCTCAAGTGTCCGGATCTTGGCTTCTCTTTGACTGTCTGTCTTTCGGAAACTCGTG
>JANVCF010189078.1:0-10038 GCA_025388745.1 Hydrozoanthus gracilis
AATCAAATTTAATAAAACAATTATTCCATTCGCGCTTGTTGGATATGAGATGATTTATAGCCCACTCGGCGCTACGCACCTCGTCGGCTATTTACCATCTCATATCCAACGCGCGCTCTTGGAATAATTGTTAAATAGCCCGAGATGGCGAACCAATCAAATTTCTCCATTTAAGGTTTGTGTATACTAAAGGTAGATATCGTACTATTTTGGCTAGAAAAAGGAAAATATAACAACAAATAAACATGATTTATTTGTATGGATCCTTAAAAAGATTCTAGACAGTGCAACACACTCGAGTGATGAAAAAGTGGGCCCAAAGGACCATCCATGTTTGATAATGGTATACCTCTTGAATTGCTACGTTTCCAGCATGGCGTAGTGGTTATCACGCTTGATTAGTAAACAGGAGACGTGGGTTCGAGCCCGCAAAAAATACGAACTGAGAAAAAGATCTAACCTCAAATGGGGTTCGAGCCGAAAACATTCGTTTGCTGGTGGGACCTTCTAGCCACTAAGCCACTTGAAACTTGCCGTTCATTGTATTTAAGTGCACGAGCTCTCTAGCTAACTTAGCAAGTGTAGAAAGAAACGAAAAACAACAGTGCAGTTACACAAAACTCCCGAGTACTAATCAGTCTTGGTGAATATCTTATGGTTGCAGGTGGACAGGTGAAGCTTCTTGGTGTACAAATTCTCACGTGCGTGGTAGTTTCAGCTTGGTCGGCGTTCACCACGTGGCTCCAGCTCTTCATTATAAGCAAGTTTGTTCCGCTGCGTTTAACTATGGAGGAGGAAATGCTTGGTGCCGACAGACTCGAACATGGTTTGTACGACACGGACGAGGAGGAGGAGAGGGATGGCCACAAACCATCTGGCAGTGATTCCAACAACGGTAACGCGGTTGATAGCGTTGATGACGGGAAGTTTGGCGGCCACATCTACTGGGACCTGGAGCAGAGAAAAGAGACCAAGTCCCGGATGTCACAAGAGATCCGCACACTATCAGTTGATACTCTTCCAGGTGCAATTAATTATGGGTACGAAAATAACAATGCCGATAACTCGATACACTCTTGTCCAGAGAACGAAAAGAGTGTACAGTGTAACTTGGACGAATAACTTCGCAGCACCGGTCAACTTCAGGGTTCTGAGAGCATTAGTTTGCCAGGAGAGCCGGAAAACTAAAGCATTTCAGTTCTAGTCTATAACTTATAAGTTTTGAAGCAAATTCGTTTTTACTTTATTGTTGTTTTATTATTTAATTATATTCCGTAAGCTTTGTTCAGGCCTATCTTGTATTTGACAAGGTTTTGTTCAACTATCAAAGGGTCACTTTGTAAATAGTTGTTGCGAAAACAAAAGGACTCATAACGCAGTGCTCGATGTAGTGAGCTTTAAGCCCGGTTGTTTATCTGATTTAACTCCTTTACGAGCAGAATCTTATCCTACAAAAACTTATAGAATAACAACTGCAATGATGGTTGATATCCTGGCCTGCAAGATATCAAATTGTTAAAACAAAACTTAGAATTGTATTATCATTAAATGTGCACACTCAAAATATTTGTGTTACCATAAACCAACAACAGTTTCAAGATAATATTTTTTCTTTGGGTAGAGTTATACCACTTATTTAAAACTACCAAGCCACGTTGCAAGAACGCTTGCCATTGCCGCTGATGCACAAAGTAGCTCAACTGAAACTATCGTTCACTGCACTCTGATCTGACATGCAGGGTTTTGCTTGTCGGATCTTTCTTCATGATAAAAAATCATGTATGATCTTTGTCTGTAACTGCCATAACAGGCAAAATTTCTCCCAGACGAAATATCGGTCTCTTTTAAAGGAACATCAAATAGTTTGTGGGGACCTTTAAAACTATTTTTTGGACTGACACATACACAATGGTTAAGATGAAGGATTTTAGATTATTAATTTTTTTCTTGTTTGTTAAAAATTAGAACAAAAAGGACAAAAGCAAGTTCTTAAGCAAGGCTGTTAAATCCAGTTTCATTACTATGTTTTGCTTTTATAAAGATATTTTTGTTTTGTAGGCGGAACCGGACATGGCTGCTTTGGCTGAATTGCCCGCTAAAGAGCTGATTTCAAAACGCTTATCTGCAGCTTATATATCTGACTCCCCGTTGCTTTCTGAACGCAGGCCACGATTAGCCAGTTACCCAGCAATTTGACTGTTCGCAGTTTTCCTGAATAATTTCCATACCACCTTTTTTGACTTTGGTTGTGAATTCCAAAACACATCTTTAAGCTATAAATCCACTATTGTGACAGTTTTTCTTCTCATTTAATTTTTTTCAGCTAAAAAAAACATCTGAAACTTGAAAAGACAGGAAAACTACAATTTGATATTGAATAAGGCAGAAACTTTATTTATTTTCAGCAGATAGTCATATTAATTGTGATCATGAAATAATTGGAGAAACAAGTTCTCGTAGTTTTGCAAGGGCAATTTTTTACCTGATATAATTATGAATTGAGATATTCATTCTACAACAAAGTGAGCTCCAATGCAGTAAAGATATTTTAAAATATTGTTACTGCGTGTTTATTGTAATAGATCTAAACTGACTAACTATGGCGGTTTTGAAGAATTCGATATAGCATAATGCTTGGCAGTTCCAATGTTGAACTACAGTCCTTGACTGCTACAAACTTCATCAAGTTTTCAACTAGTTTAAATTTCATTTTTTATGTTTTTAAAGGGACATTTTGTTCTTAATAGTTTACATGATAACACATAGTTTTCCCAACTAGCTGTAAAAGCTAAACAGCTTTGACACTCACTGTTCTTTTAGAACAGCCTACATAATAATTCTATTGTCATTTTTTCTTGCTATAAATAAGACTATGTGGTAACTTGAATTTTAGTTTCTTGCTAATGAAGTCCCGATGACCTCGAAACGTAGAATTTTAATAACGTTAGTTTTTATTCTAAACACTCAATTTAAGTCTAAATAAGAATGTCTGTCATTCTTAAGGACAATCATATCAATGATGGTAAGTTCAAAGTTCGTGTTTAAGAGTCTCAATAAAACTATCCTGGTGACCTGCACGTACATCCAGTTGCTGCGAGGGGCTGGTTAGAAGGTTTTGCCTTACGCGAGACACCTGGGTAAGGTTGACCGTAGTGAAGCTGGATCGTTCTTTACTATAACACCTCGAGCATTTCAGCATCTCAAACAAAGCTTGTTGATATGCCTTGTTGCACGTAAAATATACATAAGGGTTGATAGCCTGGTAAGTTCTTGTAAGAAACAACAACCAATGGAAAACGTCAAAGTCATCATCAATCCTGCCAGTACTGATCAAGGTAAAGTAGATCAGAAATGGAGCCCATGTCAAAAAGAAGACTAGTATAACAACAAAAAGCACTGCATTCACTCTGCGATTTGTTTGTTGCCTTACACGGCGTGTACTATTGCTTCTGCTACTTCCAAAACGTGCAATCGAGGGCTCTCTTTTACGTAAAACAAGGAAGATTTTTAAGTATAGTGTTGACATTACTGTAAAGGAGCCCCCAATGAACACTACTATAATATACCACATGATGGAGTTTGCCTTTTCAGCATCAATTGACTGATCCCATATCGGTGAGCAATACATGGTGTCGCTGACACTTACTAGTGTAAATCGGTATAAATTAGGAGCAAACAAAAGGCACGAAATTACCCAAGTTGACACAACAACAAAAATGCACCGATCGTTTAGAAAGGCCTGTTTCAAAGGGAACACGGCCGCACGAAACCTTTCAGATGCAATTACGACCATTGAGAGAACAGACACTGCAACTGTAACGTCAATGCAAAAGTAATTCAATTTACAAAGTGTAGTTCCAAGCTCTCCTTTCAAAATCCAACCAGAGCTTCCCAAAATGTATTTAACGAAGTCCTCGGGTATTGTTAAAATTGTGAACAACACGTCCGAGATCGCCATATTTACTATCATATAATTAATGGCAGAACGCAGTTCTTTTTTTCTATAAACAACTGCTGTCACAAGGGAGTTTCCAAATATTCCGAGCCAAAAAAGGATGACGTAAGCAATTCCGCGCAGGATTGGAGTTTCAGGTCCATGACGAATGCCTGCTCCTTGAGTTGTGTTGTTAAGAAAGTTAAGCATCTTTTCCTGGTTCCTCTAACCAACCTGAAATTTGAAATAAACTTGTAAATAACAAACTAGTATACATATATTTACTAATTTAGAAGTATTAATTTACTCGCATGTATATTTGTGCAATTTATAAATGAGCAACTCAACTGTTTTCATAAACATCTTCGAAAGGTCACAAAGAAAGACTGAAAGTTGAATCCTTTACTTTAATATGTTACTCTTATCATTCTAATTTATAAAGAGAGGGAGGGTTTAAGAAAATTAAGATATACTCTGAAACATAATAGATTTATAATTTATGATTCATTTTCATACCTCGTAAACACTGTTGAAAAAACCTCTATTCTTTTGACTATTAAACTTCTTGAGAGGGATAAAAGTTACTTATCCAACAAATGTATACGATTCTTTATTAACACTTGACTCAGAAGCGGTAACTGGGGAATGTTCTGTCTAAGCTTGTCAGACGGCGGGTCGTCACAAGCAAGTCTTCTCTGACACACTTCTTTTGACACACTCGGTTCTTGTCCATACGCAGAAATCAAGGCAAAATTTCGCGTAAAGATTCAATTGCTGCGAAGATTGTGCTGAGTATATGAATGTCACAAACACACTGTTTCATAAATGAAACGTGCCCGTACGGATGAACATTCGAGAAAATGACACTGATGTTGTGTTTGATGGTGCTAGAGGACGAGTTCGCAAGAAAAAATTGTCTTTGCGGGAGGCTTTGTTCAACAAATTTCATTTTCATTGTAGACTTGAAACGAATGTCACAACTCCACATGCAAGCTCCTAATTGTCTGTTTAGCTATGACTTAAGCCTAAAAGCTTTTTTTGAGGTTTCGACTTAGATAAAAAAGCGACCAATTGCGGATTACCACAAAATCAAGCTTAGATATAGTATGCTCGCATGGAATATTCTCCGAAAACAAACCATAGTCCAGGTTAATCTAAAATCATATTTCTCTTGCGCTTGGTGTTTCTTGTACTATCAAAACAAAACCGTTTCTTCAAAATAGTGTTAAACAGCCTCTTGAAGTGTTTAAATTTGGAAGGCAAGACTGTAAAATGTTTTTTGAACGTTGGCAAGTTCAATAAATTTGCTCGAGAATTAGAAATAAAATCTTTCACTTAACTGCAAGACAGTTAATCCTTACAGATCAGGGTGAAATCTTGCTTCAATTCATATATAAATAAACATCCGATTAGAACTAAGCAATCTATTCGGCTTGGTTCGATTATTTAATATTTAAGATAATGTTTTCTTAAATACAAAGTTAACGAAGCATAAAAAAACTGAGAAACTGGACCATACAGAGGCTTGTTTTTAGATGAACTGAATTTAAATTTAATATTTACCCTGCACCTCTGTTCGACTGCATCCATTGAATTTCTGTGATCTCGATGAATGGCACACATAACTTCTTGGAAGGAAGTCTAAAAAAACTTATAACCTTTAATCACTTTTTGTAAGGTCTACAAAGATATAAACAATTTGGAATCTCTTATGAGGAGACTTCAGTCGCTTAAAGTACTCTTCATGAAGGCTCTCAAACTCAAAACAAATTGATATGGATGAAATTAAGAAAGATTAGAATCTACATTCATTTTACAAGTTTCAGACAAAATGTTATTTATGTCTCTCAAGTTTCCTTTCTAAACTGATTCATTATGAACTATCAAATACACTAGTAACTGCGGTTTCTTCGATTAAATTGGTAAGAAAACCTTCAAATAATTCGTTCTTGAACAAAAATTCAAACATACATGTCAAGCCTTGAAGTGAGTCTTAAAGCCCTTCTTTCAATCATTTTGAATCGTTTTGCATGGACTATAAATTTTAGGCGTTCAATAATCATTAGTCTGACACGAAATATCTTTGCATGTCTGAAAACGATCATATGGATGCCAGTCTGGCCTTGACCTGTTCTTTGCTTCTGAACGGAAGCTAAAGCAGCATATTTTTTTGTGAGTAAGCACTACTAAGACAAATATCCGCGCATAAATTATTGTGTGGTCAATGAAAATGTGAAAGGAAAGCTGAAGAATTTTATATTTTATCTTTGAATGTGATCTTGAAATATTTGCTTGTGCAAATCAGTATTTACTTCTTCGAGTTCCTATTCTTCGCACCTGCAAAGCTATAAGATAACTTAAGCAAAACGCAGTTTTCATTAGTAATCCAGAAATAAGCACGTTACTTATCAGTATAATCTGCCTGTGTTTAGTCTTCTTTTCATTTTTCTATCACAATTTACTGATTCAGAGATTTTTTGGTTAGAAACACGAATAAACGTATTAGTAAATTCCTTCGAAAGTTGCTACTACTACTGCCAAAACTGACAAAAAACGGAAAAAAGTGACGTAAGAGTAAAATAATGCAGATATATTGGTTTGCAGTTGTAAACCAGGTCACTGAAAATAATCCAAAATAATATTTTTCAAGACTATTTCAACGTACGAAACAATTAGAGGCTTTGTCAAAGTGACAGTTATAAGATGATAAAAATATCAGAAGCCCGATCAAGCACGTTTCGGCGCCTCACTAAACTCCACGCGGATATTTTAACTGTTTTAAACTCGTTTATCTTAAAGAGTTAAAATAGTAAGAACCACTGCATGGGTGTAGATTATAGTGAGACGCCAAAAAGTGTTTTGTTATGCTTGTTGAAACTAGCTTCATTACCATTCTTTGCTTTTTGCAAGAACTTGTGTCCACATCCGGCATCGGATGAAAAACAGAGACGATTGAGTATGCTTTAAACTCTCCTATACTTTGAGTATGTTTCACATAATACTGTACCTAGTTATTCATGTCTTCCCGACACGTCGAAAGAACAGAATCCTGTAGATTTTAAAGCCCTAATTTTGCAGCATCATTTGTGATAGTCACGCTTCACGATGATAGGGCTGACTCTGGTGCAAGTAAAGTACTACCTATTGCTTACGCTGTTTCTTGGCCTTGAGTTCAGAACTTCAGTAAACAGAGAAACCAAAATCTAAGCGATTCAATTCACATTGTTCTTATGTAATTTAGAATCTTATTTTTTTTCACCTGCCTCAGCATAAACTGCCAATAAATTAACCAGTTTTTTAATTAGTTTGGGCTTATTGGTTGAAGTTGTTGTATCCTGTCGTAGTTTATCACCCTAAAGGGTTTTAGAAACACTGCTCAAGATATAGGAATTGGTATCTGTCAAGATGGCTGCAATATAGGTGTTAGTTTATGATTCCTCGCTGCGACAGTATAGCACTTTTATTGACTGTCAGCTGTCACTTGCAAAGATCTAAATTTTCGATATTATTGGTACAACCAAGGCTTTTTATAGCGTAACTTTGCCATTTAGTAACAATGAAGCAAATGAACGCACCTTCGGTCATTCTACATTCACTGTTGTATCACGTTTGTTTAAGCACAACTGCAACTCCTTTTTGTTAGTTAGGAAGAAATAAATTATATACAGAAAAATATTGAAGATCAATTACGCCTTTTAGCAGTTTGCGTTAATTGTATATCAAAAAGAAGCTTAACACAATGTGAACTGAATGTACATTCGATATCTACATAAGCTGTCAAAATACTAAACGAAGATGCGCTGTTTAAGGATGTACAGAGAAAATGGCATGGAAGACATTAAATGCACACAGAATTAAGACTTCAAACCAGCCGGTTGGAAAGGAAAGCTCACAGTTGGCACAAAATGGATCGACGATTGAAAACAAAACAACGCTTCATTAGGTCCAATTTGAAAGCATTGAAATTTGAATTCAAGAGCGAATTGCAAGTGGATACAATTGCAAAAATGTTCTCGCTTGAGAAAAAGCAAGAAATAAAAACAGGAAATAGAAATAGAAATAGAAACAAGTCTGTAAAGTCATTAGAGTTGAAGGTTGTCTTGCTTGCTTCTACACTTAATTACTTGCAGATTCAGTCATCATTGTCGATTTTAACAAAACATAACTGATTCTTTTTATGTTAGATACATAAAGCTTGAGTTGCTTAAGATAATATATAAACTGTACTGAGAATCATCTTAAACTAAAAACTAACTTACCTTTCAGCCGGTTTTTTTTACGATTATACTTTCTAGTCTTGATTATCACGATTTGATAAGCCACGAAAATGCAAACGGGCTTTTAGCCAGGTTTAACACAAAGGCTTTATTCTACAATATGACGCTGTTTTCAAGTAATTAAAATTTTACTGCTGCAATTTGCTACAGCCAAAGCTCATTAATGCGTAAGTTTAAATTCATCATCACAGTTTGCGCCATGCTTTGCTTCTAAACCAAACCAAGGGGACTATCATTTTTCACACTAATTTTTTGTATTATCTAAATTTCATGCTGTGACCAATGTCAAACTAAAATAATAACGGCTACAACGCAGCTCTTTGAAAATTGTTAAAATAAAAACAAGTAGAACACCAATTTTTTTAATTGAAGTCACCTACGAAGGAGAAGCACACCTGATTGAGATGGTTTCCACGTTCCTTTTATCACTTTAGCCTACAACACAAATCCGGCAAGCTACATTTAAACGTTATTGATCAACAAAATTGATATCATTTCCTATAAATTTATACGTGGCTGTCGGTTGGGTGTTGACTTTGGTCGGTAACTGGCTATCGCAAATTATTATGCAAATTGGTGAACCGATGCTTCCAGGCAAATAGTCGAATAAATTATTGTTGTACATAGCAGCTTTTTTGTTATTCACCAATGTTTTGTAATTTTATTTTCATCTTTTTTTTTTACATTTTTTCAAAAATTTTAAACAGGCGGATATTCACTCATTTTAAATTTCTTATGTCGAAACAGTAAAAAAAATATTACAGCTGCTCTAGCAGTGGTTGGCCATCGTTATAAGAGACCTTCAGATTGGAAAACGAGTTGGAGGTTTTCCCATTCGCTGCACTGCGCTTGTGGAGAAATAACGCTACCTCGTTGTGTTACTCGTCGTTGTCGTCGTGTTTACTGACACTGACCTTTATCAACGAAGGCATCATCGCCGACGACTGGCGCTAGAAAACACTAGTGCCACAATAGCTGAATATTGGAACGCACGCTGGTCACCTGCATGCAGTCGTCTTGAAAACTTTAACGTGAAAAGCTAAGCAAACATTGGAACGTTAAACAACCGATTTTCTCAACCTTTTTTTGTCCTTTTGCATGGATCTTTAATCTTTTTCTGTTCAAAAATAAAAGCATCGGTAGTACAGAAGAGAAGGCAAACGAACCAGACATGATGGAGAATGAAGAGCAAAAAATGTGTATTTTGTGAGCCGTTCTCGTTGCCAGCAAGACTTTTAATAAAACCGCGTGCGTGGACTACGAGGTTCTTGCAGCACGACGAAGTAGTGAAATCACTTACCCAGAAACTAGTCTGTCCAAAACTGCGCAGCTCGACTTATCACTCGGAATTCTCTCTTCGCCCACGCCACGCCTTTACTTAGAGAGCTTCACTGGTTCCCTATAGAACAACGAATCCCTTTTAAGATTTTGCTCTTAGTTAACAAGTAATTTAGCTCCTGTTTACATTAGCGATTTACTCAGCCGCTACTGTCCTAGTCGCAACTTAAGATCATCAACTAAATCACTCCTTACTGTACCAAAGTCAAAGCTTAAAGATATGGAGATAGGTCATTTTCTGTGGATCCAAAATTATGGAACAGTCTACCAATCACAATTAGAGAAACTAACTCAGTTGAGGTTTTTAAAAGTAGCTTGAAGACCTACCTTTTTTAAAGAAGCATTTATGTAATTGTGTTCTGTTAAGAATTTAGTTTTAGGATTTAAACAATATCCTTGTATTGTATTTATTGTTTATTTATGATGGACTCTTAATATACATTGTAAATATTGTAAGACGCTATATAGCGCTATAAAAATCCTGTAATT